>OY292491.1:20000-60992 GCA_958496325.1 Nomophila noctuella | reverse complement strand
TCTTCACAATAAAAATTATTAAAGTATAATTAAAACTTAAAGATAGCCACGACATGGATTAAGGACTATAATACAAAGTTTTTAATCAAATTAAAAAAAACAAACTGTGACAAATTACTAAAATCTTGTATCTCTTTATTACAGAATTGTACCATGTACGAATTTCTGAATTCATACATCATCATTATCACAATCAACCCTTGCAGTCCACTGCTGCTCCATTTAAACCGATCCTCATAAATTTATTTGACAGTAAAAGTCTACCTTGCGACACTTTTTCAATTTTGATTTCAAACACTCGTAAAAACTGACCAGATTGGTATTGATATTGTTGACCTATGTATTTGTTCAATAATTTAAGTTTACTAATCTGTAAAATGTAGATGCTCAAATGTGAACGTTTAAATTTTCCAGGTCCTCCTGGTCCTCCCGGGAAGCGCGGCAAGAAGGGCAAGAAGGGCGACTCCGGGGAGCCGGGCCCGCCGGTGAGTACTCCTGGCCTGCTCTCCCCCCCCCCCCCTCCCCCTGGCGCAGGCGCCGCTCAGCACCCGCTCGTTACAACGTAACTAGCCGCTTTATTCCGTTCGTTTCGTTTGCAGGGATTAACGGGGGCGCCCGGAAAGAATGGATTCCCGGTACTTATATTTTGTTTTATTATATTCTGTTTGCATTTATTTCATTCTTATTTCTTTTCCGATTTCTCTGTAAATACACTTTCAACGGAAAATAGACCCATTTTTCACATTTTTCAACCTTCTGTACAAAAACACATCATCCATTCATAGGCCAGTGCAACTATTTAGATCTCTTATACATTATTTGATATTCAACACATTGTGTGACAAGCACAAGCACTATGAGGAAAAAATCTAATGGTTTTCATCAGTCAAATACAAGTGTGTACAAGTAAATTAAAAAAAACATTCATTAAATAAAAAAGTAATGATTAATGTCCGTGTTTCGAATAAAAATGTCTAAGGCATAATAAATGTGTCCTAGGCATAATACGTAATTATTTACGCGTCGTCTGATAGGAAGAACAGGAGTGCCCGTTATACCCAACCCTATGTAGTGGCTTGATCTAGTCCACTGGATGGTGTGTAGGCAGGATAGTTGCACTGCTGCCGGCGCGTGGCGTGTGCCATGACCGTGCGCAGGCTGTTCTCACTCGTGTGACGTTTCAGGGGAGCAAGGGCGAGAAGGGCGAGCGGGGCTTCATGGTAAGCGCGCCAAGTCGCAGTCGTAGTGTGCTCGCATCCCCCACCCCACCCCCCTCGCCTCGGGGCTGCCTCACTAACCGCACACCAGCTCCACACAGAGGATCACCCAATAAAAAAAATATCAAATATTGTTTGGCAAATGTAGCTTTAATGTACTGGCCATAATGTTAATATATTTACAGCGTGTGGAGTTGGTGTTCATTAATGCTAGGGACATTCACTTATCAAAACTCTAAATGTAACTATTAAAATATAGGTTTATGATTTATCCATCGAGGTAAGATAAGGTAGAATATAAAAGAGATAAAAATCCAAATAGTTCCACTGCTCGCTCCAAATGGAATAAAATGGACAGAAAATTACAGGCAGTTCTACGGGCTCCCACATTACTCAAAAGAATATGAAATTATTGTATCGCGATTTTTTTAGTGTACCCACATAATGTTGTCAAATACTAATTAAGTGTTGGAACACTGCTTGTGTCAAACAACATAAATTGAACTGAAGATTTTACAAATGTTTGCAAGACAAGCAAGATTACAAGAAGTAGACGTAACCAACCAATTTTGTCAAGGAAATTCATTACATTTCCAAGGAGTATTTCAATATTAAAGTGTGATTATGGTGAGTGTCCCAGGGTGGCGGTAACGGTGTGTCTCCAGTAACAGACCTAACATAGACTAAGCCGCGCGTCCAGACCCGGCCCGTAGCTGACCCTCGGAATTGTGGTTGTTTGTTTACTAATCCTTACCTCGAGGTGTTAGACACTATTTAGGATAATCACTGAATCGGTTTGGCTCAAGTAGACCCTCTACTCTGTAAGCATGTTCTTTGTACTCTACACTGAATACTACATTGTACATAATCTTTTAATCCTTGTCCCTTTGCATGCCTTTCAATAGAATAATGCTTCCCAACCAGACCATTTAGGATAGTCCATGGACAAATGTAATGGTCAATAGTATTTCACTAACAGATACAGAACAAAATTTATTTATCTAATAATTCTAACTAAACTATACCAAAACAATATGTCGATATTCAGGAATTCGTTACAATGTGTTAATATTTACTGCTTTGATTTTCAGGGACCAATTGGTTTGGACGGACCAAAGGGTGATCCGGTAAGTAATATACTTCATTCTTGTCTCATTAATTCAAAATAGGCTTCAGTTTTTTCACTGTTAATTGCTGTGTGTTCCAGGGTCGGCCCGGGGACAAAGGTCAGAAAGGCGAGCACGGCAGTCCAGGGTTTGACGTCTTCTCCGCCGTCAAGGTGCGTCCAGTCGCGTCCTGCATAACAATCAGTTATTTTTAAAGTGAAGTAGGTATTTCCATTTAAGCGAAGTCTTCCTTCTATGTAGTTTCGCTTAAATGGAAATAAATTGTGTCATCAAATATCATAATTAATATGTTCATAACAAACAATAGATAGTTGAAAGACCGTACGTCCTTACGTCGTGTATGATGAACGCTAGTGTCCCGTAATTAAAATAATTGAGAATAGGCTAGTTGCCTCATATCACCATTTATAAAATCACTTTAAATTCGAATATTATTCCGTTCAAAGGGCCAAAATATGTAAACTTCATTAAATATAAATATGGGATTGCTGCAAAAATTTAACTTAAACCCGATACATTTTTACTTTTTTTTCTCTTGATTGAAAACACCGTCCGCCATGATTCTACGTCACCAATATTGTAAACAACACAAATTCAAACGACAGTTTCGACAGGTTATTCGCGGTCTTTTATTTAAACGCGTTGATTGTTGTTTATTTCACTATTAAAATATTATACACATCACATTTATTGAAAACAAACCTGCCCAAAATAGATACTTTGATGCTTGCAAAATGTTTTGCTTCAAATTCTGATTCGCAAATTCTCATCACTGGGTACTTTAATCCACAACTTCTTATTGATGTATTCTTACATTCACGCACGATACAATAGTGGTAATTCATAAATATATCATGTTATCTCTACGAAGACTTTTTGGTTATGTCACGCGTATTGTTGACAAGAACAGTGACGCCACGGCACAGACCATCATGGCGGACGGCGTTTACGGTAGTATAGTGAAATTAATAATTTAAAATTCAAAATACAGATGGATAGGTGCTTCAAAAAAATTTCATATTTTATTTATGTAGTAATATAATCGTAATGAACCGTTCTATCAAATAATAAAAATAGTGGCAACTAGCCTATTGCAAAATTTCAAAAATAATACAAGAAATCCTAATTACAGGGAGTGAAAAGATCAGTGGACAACTTTAAAATAAGTCCGTACACGAGCGCGGAGATCATAGCAGTGAAGGTACTCGCACGCGCCGGCGGACCGCGGGCAGGGCTGCATGCGCGACACTGCGACGAGACGGAGCCGGTCGCGGCAGCAGTGTCCGTGCGCGTGCGCGCATGCGGCCCCGCCCGCCGGCTCCGCGCCGCCGTGTCGTAGTTAGTCTCGGTGTTGCGCGCACGCACGCGTCGGCGGCAGCGGCAGCCCGTGGGGGCTCGCTGTCGGGCGCGTCTGCTTGAACGATATTATGTTGCGCTTCTTATCGTAGATTCACAAATTTTAATGTTCGTTGTTGTTAAGCTCATTGTATTTTATTTTATGTTTTCTGTGCGGCATGAACGTGGATAATGATGATGTTAGTACTTAAAATAATATTGGCCGGTGACGCCACCCTCAAACACGTAAGTTTCTGGTAGGCTACCTCAGAGATTGCTCGTACTTTTTTCTTTAAACATACGAGATTCTGTCAGATGGCCTATCGGAAACTAATCCTAAACTTATTACAATGGTCGTACGAATTGCATTGAATACATTTGTCTATACGGAGCAGTTGAGATCGGGCTCTAGTGTCATATATCCACGCGTGTGCCGCACGGGCGGGGACGGGCGGGGCATGCCGAGTGCGCCGTATTGACGTAGTTGCGTATGTAGGGCCTGCGGGAGGCCGGGCACAACATCTCCGCGCAGACCATCATCCAGCTCAAGGTACGCCGCACGCGCTGCACGACGCTTAACACTTCAACAACTTTTTCCTGAGACAACATGTTTGCTCTTATGTTTGTTTTGTCTAAAATAAACATTGGCTGGCTTTACTTTTGCTTTGTTTGGTGATTTGGTATACGTAAAGCTCTTCTTTGAATTTTTGATTTCATTACTCTTTTGGTCATACAAATTACAATATAATTATTCTTTTAATTCTATTCAATATTTTACGAACAAAGTCTTGTTTTTTAACAATACTAACTTACAAACTAACTGTAAAACAAAATATTCAACTCCTCTATAATTTTTTGACTAACTTCTCCTAAAGAAAACTAATGGTCTGCATTATTCACCTAATCAATCAATGAAGACTATTAAGAAGAAGAAGCTAATAACATATCCTAATATTAGGGTGAACCAGGAGAACCGGGTCCGCCCGGTCCGGCCGGGCCGCAGGGGCCGGAAGGCTTGCCGGGGCACGACGGGCGCGCGGGCCCCGCCGGGCCCTCCGGCCCGCCCGGCGTGCCCGGCCCGCCCGGTCCCGTGGGA
The DNA here is from genome assembly GCA_958496325.1 of Nomophila noctuella. NCBI lineage: Eukaryota > Metazoa > Arthropoda > Insecta > Lepidoptera > Crambidae > Nomophila > Nomophila noctuella. The sequence continues at coordinate 56,217 of OY292491.1, read as the reverse complement.
CCCATCGGACTCACCGGACCTATCGGACCTGGAGGACACAAAGTGAGTTATTGGCCCGCTTCAATGAATCAAGTGAATGAATTTTTACCCCCTTTCTAAATCTAACATTGTCACTTATTCGTTAATTGAATGTTCCAGGGCGACAAGGGCGACAAAGGCGAGCGCGGGTTTACGACGACGCTGAAGGGCGACGCGTTCCCCACCGGCATCATCGAGGGCCCGCCCGGCCCGCCCGGCCCGCCTGGTACGCGCGCACGCCCCGCCCGGCCCCTGCACACGTATACACAACCAGACCCACACCAGTAGACCAGCGACTCCTATGCCAGGAGAAGATTTCCATTACGAGAATAACTTATAGAAGGGTTTTGTATACGTTTGTAGAATTTCGCTGGGCAGGGAGAAGTTTAACCTTAGGGTAGCTTAACTTCACAAGATGCTATTGCAATCACTGAACTAAATTATTAAACTTCACCGTAGTGTAGATATGTTTTGCAACGATAATGCTTTATAACTTTTGTTTTTTTTTTTAACTGGGAGCACCCGACTGCGAAAAATCAGAGAATCACAATTTTCGGAGGGACTAATCCATAAGTAGATTAAACTATATAACTCAGCACCCCGCACGGTGATCACGATCCAGCAGCTAGGCTGGGTCGGAGATTCATCGGACGCGAAGACGGAAAGATGCCGAGCCGGAGAGGAGAGTATCCTAGACCGGTGGAGGGTAGAGGATGGTGGTGGAGGGTGCGCGAGAAGCGATTCGAGTGAGCGGTGTGGTTGAAGGAGCGGAGGGGCAGCGCGGCGAGCGCGGCGAGGCGGGCGCGTCGGGGCCGCCCGGCCCGCCCGGCGACAAGGGCGCGCGCGGCAAGCGCGGCAAGCGGGTAACCGCATGCGAACACGAACACTCTCTCTCTGACTGCCGCTCGGCAGGCTCATGTCCGACTCTCGCGGCATCGACCGTAATATATCTAGCCTGGGCTTTCCGACCTACATACGTATACTTCGACAGTGGCTTTGCCAATACTTTCCTGTCGACGACTCTCTCTCTCTCTCAAGTCTAGAACCTCGATTTTCGTTGAATGCTCGAGGTGCTCGCATCCCTCTTATGTTCATAGTCTGCTTGGAGCGTGTGTAGCATGCGATGCATGACCCGCATGGCCGAGGCCGGTTCCGCCGGCTCGGAGACGGCGGTGGTACAAGTGACGACTAGCGTCAGGTTGAGGCTTGCTTAGCGCCGCGATGTTGTGTTGTGTTTCGATTTATGCCGCGCCTCGCTAACGCACCGCAGCCCACGGGTGAAGGACAGGTAAGTCACACGTTTTGCTTATTAACACACATTAACGCTAAATTATTTCATGATGTTTTATGTAATCTTCTGACAACAAAAAATATTTTTTTGTGTCTAACAGCAATTGCTCAATTATTATAGAATTGATTAGTGTTACACTCACTCCTGAACTTTATTCTGTCAGAAGACGACTTACTTCTCTAAGAATTGTTCTCTTATATGATTATTTCATATTCATTACGTAATGTAATAAACATAGAATGAGCACAGTGTGATATTTTAGGCAAGTCTGGTGAAGCCGGACCGCGCGGCCCGGCCGGGCTGGACGGCGCGCCGGGCACGCCGGGCGTGCAGGGCCCACCAGGGAAACCGGTACGCTGTTTTATATGTATATTACTTCAAAATACTTAATAAATTATGAAACGCTAATTTAATTTGGTTATTTTCCAGCATTCAAAGTAGAATATTTTTGTATTCAAATGTTCATTTGTGGGTGTTTCAGGGTGAGATGGGTCCGAAGGGCTCGAAGGGCGAGTACGGCGACATGGGCTCGCCGGGCATGCTGGGCGCGCCCGGCCTGCCGGGGCCCCCGGGCTACCCCGGCCTGAAGGGGGACAAGGGGGACAAAGGGGACTCGGTGAGTAAACATTCCATCAGTCTCATTGTACGGCCGGCCAGCCGTCAGGCGCACTTGAACTGACCTACCTACGGTACAAAGTGTAGAACTGGTAGGTACAGTATTATACCAGGCGCTTTATCTTTTGTATCCCTAGAGCCGCAAGTGTCTATGGAAAATGATAATAACCACTTTACCGGTATACTGATGGATACAACCAGAAAATATAAGAGCGCTTTTAAATTGATCAAATACCTTCTTTAAGATTACCTTAATATTTACGGTATTTTTCGACAGCAGTCTCTTAAATATTTTCCTTCTTTCTTAATATGAAAGGTAACGTTAAGTAGGCATTCGCTGCGTACCAGCGTCTGCGATAGTACTGATCAGTGCGTAACTTGCCGCTGGTGTGTTTCTGTTCCCGGTGGCGGCCCGCGGCGGTGCCGACCAGAAGTACAGAAAGCTGAGGAGAAGACAGGTATCTATCTATTCTAACTCATTACTGCATGTTCACATCTTTAACTCATACTCAAATAATCAAAATATCATAAACAGCCCACCAAAACAAAATGTATCAATCGCTGGGAACTGGTAATCTTTATGCCCACTGTTGAATTTGCAGGGAGACGGCACTGGGTACGAGCTGTATGGACATGAAATGGTAAGCATTATTATCACAATACTCTTACTTTCAAAAACTTATTTAAACAATTTCATGTGCTTTATATTTGCGAAGTTTCAGACTCCAGGTGACATCTGTTTCCTGCTAGTTGGTAGTGCTCTAGCAAACACTTTGTGGTGGAAAAATACATTGCAAATTATGACAAACACCAAAGAAATTATCACTTAGTACTTAAATGATACAGCGTCAAACATTAATGCAGCAGTACGTCAAAGTTAACTCAATATATAACTGTATATCTGGGCATTTGGGAACTCAAAAAAGTAGGTAGGTAGGTAACACAAACATATTATCTTGTGTACTTAAGAGTATACCTAGTGAGAGAGCAAACCGCACATTTCTTCCTTAACAGTCCCGTTGTTCTGATGTAGTGATTGGTCGGTAGGCATGATGTGAACGTGCTTGTTGTGTTGCAGCTGACGGGCCCGCCGGGCGCGCCGGGGCCGGCGGGGCCCCCGGGCGTGGCGGGGCCGCCCGGCATCAAGGGCGACAAGGGCGACCCCGGGGCGCGCGGCAAGGCGGTGAGCTCACCACTGACACTTACTTCAACATCATTTTTAAACTAAAAGAAATGTCATGGTTTTGTATCCAGTGTCTCTTATCACTAGACCAATGGGCCTATCGAATCTACAATTAATTTGACGAGCCGTTTGGTGTAATGGTCGAGAAGTCGGCTACTACACCAAAGGTCGCAGGTTCGATTCCTGCACGGTACAAACATTTGTGTGCATGAACACGTCTGTTTGTATCGGTGTGTGTGTTTCTATGTATAATATTATGTATATATTTACAAAAAAAAAAGTATTTAAGTAATGTTTATCCGTTGTCTGGCACCCATAGCACAAGCTAATGCTCAGTTTGGGCCATCTAGGCGCCGCTGTGTGAATAATCACAGTAAACGAACAGTAGATCATCTTCATACAAACGTGCCGCTCTCGGTTTGAATGTGTGCGTGCGCTCCGCGCGCCGTGTCGGCACGCGGTTTACGCACACGCTTGCATAAAGTAGACTGGAATAATCAGGCGGCAGTACGGGCTGTGCCGCGCAGCTGTGAGCACGCGCGTACGTCACACGACCGCTCGCAATCGTCAACTCTCGCCGGCCACTTACCATAAGTATCATGACTTCAAAAAGGGAAAAAAGCTATTGTTGTGTTTTCGGGTGCCTTAACAACAATTTCGCAAACCCGGACTTATCATTTTTCATAGTTCCTACGGAACCAGAAATGTAAATACCTACTTATACTTAAAGCTTATTATAAAATGTTGTGTTGTATTGTTTATTTCACAGTTAATTTGCTTTATTAAGAACGTAGCCGAGTCACATTTTTCCATATAAATGTATTCCCAAATTTACTTCCTGAATAATATGTTTAAAGATAAAGTTTATTTTAAGAAGTTTATAGTTCGGCTGTTCAGAGAATGCGTTCCGTATGACACGTCGCGATTGAACTGACGACGTAAAGTAAAAGTGACAACCCTCGCGATCAACGCAAGAGTAGGCTAATAACTCGGCGGGCGGCCTTAGATAAACTACTGTTCTGTACTTACTGTGGAATAATGTCCAGAGATATTTATTATTGATTATTATTAAATAAATGTTTTAGTTACGATTTCCGTTTTGATAGATCATTGTTTGTTAGCTTCGTCTTTTTAAGCTGATTATCACTGATGCTTTGTTATTAGTTGATTTTCAGTAATGTGAATTTTATTATCAGGGCGAGCGAGGAGAGAAAGGGGATGCGGGTCCCATGGGACTACCGGTAAGTTTATAATATGTTTGCTTAATACGATAATTTGCGTAATTTCTTTTTCTTGAAAATATTAACGCAAACGAGCGAAATGCATCGAGAATATTAAATAAGTATTATGCATGATAGTAATTGTTTTATAGCAAAGAAATTAACGTAAAGAAAAATAATGAAAGCATTATTCTAATTTAAGGCATCTTTTTCAGGGTCCAGTGGGTTTACCGGGAGAGCCGGGCCGGCCTGGGGACATCGGACCGAGAGTAAGATTCCATCAGTCCACTAATTCTGTAGAACAATACTAACGATCTAACACAGTCGAGACTATCACAAATTGTCGTAGAATAATCTGTGGCATGACAAACGTCGTCGACGCGGCCCGACGCCTACCGATGCGTTTTTTTTGTACTCAATGAGTATGTTGAAAATGAGTAAAGATAAAAGGAAGCGGTCGGTCGGAACTGGTCGGAAGGGCCGCGACGGCGACCGCGAGTGTGCGAACTAACCCCGGGTGGTGTGGGCGCAGGAGAACCGCTGGCCGCCGGACTTCGCGTTCACGTAGTGACGACGCCGCGCCGCCCCGCCCCAAGCCGTCCCGCCGGAGCCTCGCCCTAGCGCGCCTAGCCGCGCCCGCCGCCGGCGCCGGCCTCGCTCCTCGACCGGGTGACCACCGGCCCGGATCTTTCTCTTTCGTCTCTTGTCTTATTAGATTCAACATTTTGTTTGTAATTTTTTGTAGTTACCGGAATTCTGAGGCTCCAAGGCGAAAAACAAATTATACTGTCGGTCGTGAGCAAATTATTTAGTATTTGAAAAATTTGTTGTCCATTGACGAGATGTCTGTTGACTCGTTTTAGTCCGGCTCGCCCGGCGCCCCGCGGCGCGCCCTCGACTGTTCTCTGTAAATTGTAATATTTGTAATTATCGCGCCTAGTCGTTACTCGGAGTCGAGTACTTGAAGTGAGACGTTACCGATCCTAGATTTTAAGTGTTGAACGATTGTAAAAAATATATTATTTTCACTACTCTAACATTTACGGTAGGGTATTTATTGATAATGCATCTATTTATGCTTTCGATTGAGAAAATTGTTTGTAGGCATTTCTAACGCAGTATTGATTTATTTAATAAATTCGTATCCATACTCATGGTTAGTTTCCCATCTAATTATTTAAGAAAACCACTTGCAGATCCACTAACATGCTACCATGGCCGATGACGCAAGAGGCATTTTCTGTTCTTGGTCATTTCCTTCACGGGTATAGTCGTAATTCTAGTTCGTAACGATTTTGTAAATTTACTGCATTATGTACGAACGTGTTAATAAAGCTGTATTATATTATGAATACGAGTATTAGGTAATCAAAGTATCAACGATCAGAGTGACTATTTTTAAAAGACATATTGTTTGTATATTTGGCGAAAGGAATCTTAACATATAGACCGGGTGCCAACTACTGTAAGTGAATCCTTAACCTCAGTAAGAGTGTATTTATATGAGTCAGGAGCCCGTCCGCGGCTCTTCCTCCGAGTATGTGATACGCGGTAGTGTCGTAGCTTGTAACTCGCTCTCGTTTACCTTGTATTGTAACGATAAACGTCTCTCGGCATATCTATACATTTACATTATACTCGTTCTATATTTAGGTATGTTCGCTCTAATTCTTTCATGTTTATATCGAAACGCCTGTTCATGACATAATTATATTGATTAACTCTTTTATATTATTCTGATAAATAATACTATTAAATGTATGTGGCGCGGCGAGAATTAGCTAAGGGAAACGTCATCTTTCCGGCCATCCATGTGCCGTAACCAATTGTGTAATAGGATAAACTAATTTTGTATTCGGTAATATCACACTAATTTATGTTTGAGATATCAAAAACTACTTTACTTTTAATCAATGAGTTGGCCGCTGTTTCCCTGGGTCCAGTATATGACGTTTAACAATAGTAAGACCACGAGGAAATCGAATAACTGGTGGTCCTACGCAGTGAGTGGGCTAAAATAGAAGGACCACGAAGAAACAGTCGAGTTGGCTCTCCCCATGACCGACCGAATGGAGCCAAGATGGGCCTCTCATCAGCAGTCACCACATGAATATCAACTAAATCACCAAACTTCATCCAAATTGCATAATTATGACTAATACATTGCCCTCATTGTAACATAACATTCAAACAGCACAACTGTATTATCACGTAGTTCCCCTCATGTGTTATTTATATACAGCGCACATATTGCAATCGAAACTGAAAGTGTTTATTGCGACATTGAAACTTTCTTAGATGCTCATCATTGATCATACATTTGCCATATCATTACCTGCGCCTGCGACTCGCTGCCCACGTAGGATGTACGAGTATTCTTAGTATTATCACATCCTCTTCTTAATATGTAATATAATTATATATTAGCGTTTCATAAACGTTCTAATTATTGTGAAAGCAAATGCTTCAATGAGAAGAGGCAAGCGCAAGGACAAATCTTTGAACATTTTATTTGACTCACGGTTAAGGTTAAATGCGGTACTCGAAATTGTGCAATACCTCTTCTCATGGAGTTAAGCGTCTAGATTAAACACGAATGTACAAAATACTATTGATCTTTAGGATAAGTGTTTAAAATTAATTAATTTTGCTATATGTAACCAAGCGATAGCGGACCGCGCCTGCCGTAGCCCGCGCATCGCGCTGTCCCCGTGTCCCGATGACCCCGCTCGTCCCGTCGTCTCCCCGATGCAAGTCCGCGTTGTCCCCGCCTCCCCTCGTCTCCTGGTTTCACTCCGCCGGCCGACGGCCTATCACTAGTTTTAAGGAAACCTATTATCCTCTGATACGTCTAACTTCAAGCTATATCCCTTCCCGTCTCTGTATCCTACTCTATATCTAAATGTAACTATTGTTAAGGTTTAGTTTTTTTATGAGAATCGAAAGTTGTCATTTGTACCATACGTCACAAGAGCATAAAATATTGTTGTTTACAAATTATTTTGAAGAAAAATAAATATTTGCATGCTGTGCATATTGATTTTTCTTTCTCTTCTTCCTCTCCTCGGGCGCGCGGGCGCTCCCATGTGCTCGCCTGTTCCCGCCTGTGCCCGCCTGTGCCCGCCTGTGCCCGACTGTGCCTGTGCCCGCGGCGTCGCCCGCATGCCTCGGCGGCGCGCACTCTTCTACATACAATATTTTATAGTATTCCTATAGTCATCATTGAATCCACGATTGATTTGATTTATGCTTACCAGTTATGACAGTACATTGAGAATTTCTCCCAGTGAGGAAATCTTAATTACCTTATGAGTTTTTCGGTGACGTTGTGCGTCAACCAAAGTATCGAGTGTGCCGCTGACGAGTTATTGTTCCGCAGGGCCCGCCCGGACTCGACGGCATGAAGGTGAGTCGACGCCGCCACTACTCCATAGGTACCTACTTCATTCGCCGTCAATACTTCCCCACGATCCACTTGCTTATAATAACTAACAAAAACTACTTTAACCTGCTCATTTCTTTCTTTGAACTATGAAGCTCCACTATCATTGACACTTTTTTTTACGTTGTCATGACCTCAGTTATAAAATAAAACAAATTTTATCACTTCGGGTGACTAAACCTATTTTGAAATATAGCGACTGTGAAGTGGAGCTTCGTAGTAAAACTTAAAATGTGTTAAAAGTTAAAAGTAGTACCTAACTAACGATATGAGTAGATATTGGTGCGCGTGAATGAGTGACTAAAACACGTGGTTGGACCGCAGGGCGCGCAAGGCGAGCCGGGCTCCAAGGGCGAGCGCGGCGACCCCGGACTGCCCGTACGTTGCGACCCCGCGCCCGCCAGCCGTAGCCTCGCATTGCTGAGCCGTGCCGCCGTGCCTCACATTGCGCAATACGCCTTCTGCGAAACTCAACAAAAGATATCGAGTCACCACTTGCCGGGATTCGATTAACAAAGTCATTGAAGTTTAGATATTTCAATCAAAAATAATATGTAAATGCAAGGCTACTCGCTGCCCGGAGACGCTGAAAATGCTTGCTTGCCACCAGACACGACGTCGCAAGAACGGTCCTTATTTAAAGTATTACCTCCTTTCCACGTAGTTTCAAATCTCAAACGAAGGGACACTTGCTTTTGATAAAGAACCTGTATGTTCGTGCGGCGCCGGTCGGGCGGCCTCGTCAGCTTGAGGGACGGTGAGCTAGACTCGGCACTAATCCGCTTCCACGGCTTTCAGGGGACTGACGGGATTCCCGGACAAGAGGTTAGTTACCGCTCCTCGCGCGAACACCTCCGTCAGCTCTGAAGCTTGTCGTAGCTACTAACTTTGTTGTTTTCGCTCTGTAGGGTCCGAAAGGTGACAAGGGCTATAAAGGCGAACCTGTAAGTTACAAATAAATTCTGCTCGAAGAGTTATTACTTACTTATTTGATTGCTTCCGCTCTGCATCCGCTCAATACGACTTAACTTTCCAACCATCGAGTCCTATTTATGCATGAGCTACTAACAAAAAGAATAACTTAGGAGTTGGTATATAGGTATGTTTTTTAAATAATTAGTAACTAGGTATTATGAAAACTTCAAATAATTTTGTCTTGAATACTTATTTAAACTGTAGTGCAAAACATCTTCTTGCAGGATCGAAACACTGCAAAAATATAAAGCACTTGAAAAATAAAGTACCTAATCTTTTATTTGACTCTACTCTTATTACTAAAGTTTTTCCTACGCGTCTAACAAATCAATTGATGTTAAGTTCTATGAAAAAAAAAATTGATGTAACCGTTGAAGACAGACTGGCAGATGAACATTGAAGAGTGAGTAACCGGTGTGATGTGGCTACAGGGCCCGGTGGGCAAGCGCGGGCGCAAGGGCGACAAGGGGGACAAGGGCGAGCAGGGCGTGCCGGGCCTGGACGCGCCCTGCCCGCTGGGGCCCGACGGCCTGCCCCTGCCTGGCTGCGGCTGGAGACCCACTAAGGTGAGCCCCACCGCCCCACATAGCCGCCTCACCACCAAACAACTGCATTTTAACGTAACTAATCGAGTAGTGTGCTGTATAATATTAATAAGCACTAATCAACTAACAGGGCACAGGGTATTGACTTATTAACATTTATGCCGAACCGAGGCGATTAATTTTCTGGCACACCTGACTAATATAGGTATTCAAAGCACTAGATCAGGTAATTATAATTACGGACTTTTGGTAAAACAATAATAAAAGCATTCTTCATGCCGGAAAGTACAGGAAGTAAAATGTATCATTGCCCCAATAATGATCCAAACTAGAGGTGATCCCGCCTCGCCTTGCTTGTGTTGTGACGGCGGTGTGTGTGTGTGTGTGTGCTGTGTGTCATGTGGCGTGGTGCGAGCGGTGTCGTGCGCAGGAGGCGGGCGGCATGGCGCCGGCGCGCGAGGAGGGCGGCGCGGCGGCGGAGGGCTCGGAGGAGGAGGAGGGCGAGGGCGAGGCGGACGGCGACGCGGACGGCGAGTACGACGCGCACGACGAGCTGGACGCGCCGCGCGACTACGACGACTACACCGACAACGCGCACCTCAGCCACCACCACGACCGGCGCCGGCGCGCGCACTCCGCCCTGCATCCCGCCCCGCACCCCGCCCTGCATCCCGCCCTGCATCCCGTCCTGCACGCCGCCCCGCACGCCGCCCCGCACGCCGCCTGACTGCGCGGCGACGGACGCGACGGGCGCACTTGACTATCACTCTCTTCACAGCCCCTCGCACGCAATGTCTTTACACTATCTTAACCGGATACTATCTTCTAACATTTCAATTGAAATAATTGAACTTCATGCACTCATCATAAATAGTATAAATACCTTCTTTATATATAGTCGTTTCTATCTTTATCATGCCATACATTTTATTACCTTACCTTCATGGTGGAAGTTGCAGTTGAATAGAAGCATTGATATGAAAATTGTAAGTATCTAACACAGCTTGTTAAATTTCTTTCCTTGATAAATATAACACTTAATAATATTAACAATTCAGCACATATTTATGTTATCACTAATGTTATAAAAGTAAGTAAATATACCTACTACTAAATTAAATTCAAAACTAATAAGTACCTATAATTTATTTTTACGACCAACTGTGTGAAACTGATATCGTGACTATCAATTTGATTTTATATTTGCAAATCCACTCAATGTGATCGACGAAAGATAATACATATTGCTTAGGTTCTGATGAAAGAATCTTTATTTTTCATAAGATTACATAGATTCACTTAGGTACTGAGATTACCACACGGCGAAAAAAACTTACGTAACAATAATACTTACATATTTTGAAATGGTGCAGGAAGCGCTGATGCAGTGGGTGCGCCGACGCCTGGACGTGGACAACGACCTGCCGCTGTAGCGCCGCAGCCGTGGCGCAGGACCGCATCGCACCGCATCGCATCGCACAGCATCGCATCGCACCGCATCGCATCGCACCGCATCGCATCGCACCCAGCTCAGCAACACGCGGCCACACTCACCTGACATGGATTATTGTTTGAATTATTTATTAAATAGTTTATCCCAGAAATAATTTAATAAAACATTCATCTTAGTAGGTACTTTTAGTACCTACAAATAAATAAATGTACATAATTGAGAAGCTAAGCGAATTTATCATGTAAGTTATCAATTTACCGATAAAATTATTTCAGAATTTTTTTTGTTATCCAAAAAAGTCTGAAGTTTACTAAAGAAGCTTTAAGAAAATTTAATATGTATATTATATTCTATTATCATAAAAAATATACGTACAATACTATTAACATTACATAAAAGGATTGTTAAATGATGACTCAATGAATGCATGATTGCATTTAAACCATTACGTTATATTTATCAGCTACTAAAATAACGATTGTTTCTGCCTACTTTACCACACGAGCATTGTACAAACTGTAAATAAGGAATCTAATGTCGTTATATTGCATTAACTTATTTATAATAACAATGAACTTTGAAACAACATTGGGTGGTCGCATTCAAACACTGCCTTCCATAGGTATTAAGAGACTAAAATGTATAACAGATCCTAAATATTTTGATAATAATTTGCTTTGCTTGCAATTATTTATTACTTATGAATATGGTCCGACATCAACTATTTTGTTGGCAGGTAATCCCTTGATTACTGACCACAACAGGATATAAATACCTATCAGAGGAATTGAAATGAGTATGAGTAAGAAGATATGTGAAGAGAGCTCATCAAAGGATTTAAAGTTTTTTTACCTACCCTTAATTATATTGCATTCTGTATAAATATAAAATCCCAAGGATATACCTACTACCTACACGAATTACGAAGAGTTCACCATTTCAAGTAACACGCGTAAGATTAAAGAAACCTGCCTTAAGGTAGGTATTATTGTTGTGTTATTTCGACATTGAGAACTGGGGAAATAATAATTCTTGGAAAATCAATGAACCTATCTATCATAAAATCTTAAAAGTACAAACTTACGTTTTACAATAATGTTCAAAAAAAGCAATTAATCATTGATTACATAAAAAAACATATACCTACATTTTTTTAAATAATATAATGCTAAGAAGGTTGACACTACATTCGTACATTACAATGTTTTATGATAATAAGATCTAAGATACCTGAGTAAAAAGTCGATACACAATATTTTTTTACTTCAAATATAAAAATATACTTACTAGGAACTACTTACATTCGGTAGATTATATAAATACGAACGAAAGCTTTTGTAAATAACATTTATTTGTATTTGTAAGCTCCAGAGGAAGGCACGCGTGCGCAATGGGAACTCGCCGTTGTAAATACTTAGCTGTAAGTCATTAGGTAATCGTTTATTTCGGGTTTAGTTTGCTCTGCCTACGTGCCTTTCTCGTAATTAAGTATATAATATCTACCTAGATAGTTATTTGAACAAAGTTTAGGTAGGTAGAATGTATTTTTTATTGAAAAATTCCTACGTTGTACTTCTTTGTAAATAAATGACTTCATTATGTTTTAAAAACTAATATTGTCTTTTATTTTTACCAATTGCTGATTTTAAGCTTTTTGCCTAACTCGTAGTTAGAAGAATTTGTAGATTGGGATCTGCACGCCAAAGCCCTCGCTCTCTACTACAGAGGAGGCGCTGGTGCACGCTCTGAAGGTATACGCCCACCACCAGAACTTGCTCGGCAATGGAAGGAAGACGCTCAACGCTCTACTTTCAAAGCATGGGAGCGTCGTTTAGAGGACCCAGGTGCTGGAGTATGGACGGTAGTAAATACCTCGGCCATACCTGGCCATACTGGATTGCCAGGCGATACGGCGCGTCGGCAGCTACTTACTTACACCGGGTGGCTAGGCGGGAGACGACTCCGCGCTGCCACCACTGCAACGGCGACAACGACACCGCGCATCACACTTTGGAGTCTTGTCCCGAGTGGGCCAATCAGCGCGGGGTCCTTGCTCTTGCAATAAGAGAGAATGTCACGCTGGCAGACGTCATACGTGCGATGGTTACCAGCGAGACACTCTGGTCGGCGGTGTCTTCATTCTGTGAATCGTAATGAAGAAGAAAGAGGAGGCGGAACGGCTGAGGGAACAAGATCCCGAAGCCGATGTAATCCGCCGGCGCAGAATCGGCAGGCGACAGCGGGCATACGCCCGTCAACTCCGGCCGCCTTAGCCCGGGACGGCGAGTGGCTGAGTAGGGCCTCACCACTCGCGCCGTGATGTCCCCTCCGCATAGGTGTCTGAAGTGATGCCAAATATTGACGAGCCAAGTAAGGCAAAGCCGCTCCTGCCCCGCTGAGGATGAAAAGCGACGAGCAATCCCCTCTCGCGCAGGTTTGGTTAAAATAAGTTCTGTCAATATTACAATCTATCACAAGGTGTGGATTAAAACAAGAGCTTTAAATAAAGTTCCTGTCAGAAATCAAAAAGTTCAAATCTGTAGGCTCACTGAGAACATTTAGGCAAACCATTCCTTCTCAATGCCGCTCGAGCCCTAATCGTACCCTGCGCTAACCTGCCCCCCTCTCCCCTAATCAAAACTATTGATGAAAACTTATTGCTTTGATTTTTTAAAAAAACCGGCCAAGAGCGTGTCGGACACGCCCATGAAAGGGTTCCGTAGCCATAAGATGGGCCGACCATTTAGTGAGGGCAACTGCACGACATAAGTTGGTCGAGTTGTATAAAAAGAACTATGTATGATACAGAGTTCGCTATAGTCTTCGTTGAAAGTACTTACTTGGAGGCATACAGCAAATTTTTTTCAGAATTATTGTTACAGTATTTCAAAAGTTAAGGGGGGGGGGGGGGCGTTCTAATTTTAACTTTGTATTAATATACCTAGAGACTGGGGGGTTTAATCCAAGATTAATATTAGCTCCTTACTGGAAAGAGCAACTAAAGCCGCTTTACTCGGCTCGTACCAAATATGGTTGGGAAGGGAGAGGAACGTCATCGGTGAAGGTGATCGTTAGTATACTATAAAGGGGCCCCTTAAACCTACACGCTGGGTCGAAAGTCCCAGGCGCCGACTGGCGTTCCTCTCTGTTCCACGCGATGGACCCGGCACCCGCACGGAGAATCCATGGATAGCTAAAATGATCGTCTCACATGGTTTCAAGGTAATTTTTGTTGTATTTAAAAATACCTTTTTAACGATACCCCACACGATGGGGTAAGTCAATTTTTTTTTTAAATTAACTTTTCGCTGTATGGTAGGGGGGGGTAAAAAATAATTATTTTTCGATTATTTTAAAAAACCAATTCTTGAATTATCAGTTTACATCTCTCCACCAATTTTCGTGGCAATCGGTGCAGAAACGGCGGAGAACGAGCCAGGAGCCCAGGACAGACAGACAGACAGACATGACGAAACTATAAGGGTTCCTAGTAGACTACGGAACTCTAAAAAAATTAAGTTTTCTATTCGCCGACCTCCAGACAGATAAAAATATGTATGATTTATCGATGTTCTAAGTGAAAGGTAATAAAATAAGAAAATAAAAAAGGTATAATGCCGATATTATACATGTATAAAAAAGAACAACGCCCAAAATAGCTCTGGCCTGTATCGTGATGTGAACTTTACCAAAAAAAAGTAGATTTTTTTCTTAGTTAATTAGCATCAAAAAGAATTTTTATAACAAGCTGGATAAAAAAACGCAATTTTATGTATTTTTGCCCAAAACGACGTTCCAATGCTAAAAAATATGACTCTGAAGTAAACACATAGCCAAACTACGTCCCGTTTCACAGATTATGAATAACACGTTTGGTCTAAAGTCGTGAATAAAAGTTAAAAATACTTTTTAATTAGGATTCTAGCTTTACATTATAAATTAATCAGCTATTTTATTTTACTTACAATCAACTATTGAGGTAAAAATAAGTAAAGAGTTCAAATGCTACGTGAATAAGTACGTAGAAACGAACTGTTTTAAAAAAACGAGACAAACTGTCATTGTCAATCTGCCATTTGTTTGTTTGACCTTGGCCTCTGTCGAAAACTATAATAGCTCGATTATTTTAAGATAATTTCATTTCGCACCTTCTTATACGGAAGTTATGATCATTTATTTTAATATAAATCATCATGTAATGTTCCATTAGAGTAATACTACAATCTATTGTTTGTGAAGTTTGAATAGATGGCCGGCTGACATAACCTCATCACTTATTTAAGATAATATGTTTTCCGGGACCCAAGACAATAGAATAGGTCAAATAGAAAGCTTTTTATTTTATTGATACCAATGATGATTGTTTACAACAATCATTAGATTTATACATGTGTTTCCGTTAAAAAGTTTTCTTGTATGGGGCTATGGGCGTTGTTCTTTGACAAAATTGGCGACGAGTACAAATAATTCTTTGTTAAGTTAATTATTTTTTGATGTCTGTGGCAGGCAGTTTATTTTTGAAACTATGAACGCATTGTTAGTACCTGTCAGTCAACGTCAAGTCAAGTGTAATGGCCGACTGACTGGGGAACTTAACTTTTTTTTTAGTTAATTCAAAACTTTACGTCAGTGGAATCTGGACGTAAATAAATACAAGGAAAACTTGTGATAAAATGAAGTTAATGTGTTCCACGTAACATTGTGATGTTTTGTTAATCGGGGATGTGGAACTTAGTCTAAATTAAAGTGTTTGTAAAAAAGTAACTTGTAGGAAAAGGTACCAAATCATTTGTGCTTCAAATAAAGTGAATAATCCTGAAAGAATAACACTGTGCTATTGTGAAGTTACACATACCTTTAGATATAATTAATAACAGTTTGAAACGACAATGCGTGGAATCGCGTTGATTTACGCGTGTGGCGTAATTTCGTGATGCCAAGGATCGCCAGCGCCGGTGCGTGGCAATGGCGCGGCTGGGCGCTGCTGCTGGCGGCGCTGGCGGCGCTGGCCGGCGCGCGGGCGCTGGACGCGCGCGAGCGCCCGCAGTGCGCGCCCGACGCCGGCGCCCGCTGCGTGCGCGGCGACTACGCCCTCGACGAATACTTTTATACCATCAATGGTAGGTATTTAATTTTCTCTTATTCTTGGCACGAAGCACTAGTGGACTCTTTAATATAGGGGTACAATACTTTCTACTTTGTCCTTATATTATTGGTTACAAAGCCGCTTTCGAGTACCGTTTACTGTTTAAGTTTAGTTAATGCATACAAAAACCCTTAACAAACCAGTCATAAGAAAATTCTGTCGACACTGGGTTTTTTGTGAAAGGAATTTGAACCATCCGATTTACTTACAACTTCTATGAGTAGGGCCCCTAGAAAAAGAGTTGATGTGAGTATGCTCTGAGTAATTGAAACAAATTTACATGATCAACCCCATCAAACCTTAACTGCCTCCGTAGTACAGTCGTTAGAGCGCTGGGTTAAAAAACAGTGTAGGTTGTGCGCTCGAATCCCGCAGGGACCACTTTCAATTTGTTTTGGTTTTCCCAGTTTGGTTAGGACATTGCAGGCTTGAATAACCTAATTTTCCGATAAGAATGATAATTCTGTGCTTCGGAAGGCACATTAAGCCTTTGGTCCCGACTATGATCTAAATGGTTTGGTTTCCCTTGTATGGGTTGCTGAGGTCAGACAACATTATTTCCAATGTTATTAACTGACTTGTCAATCCAGGTTCATATTCAAAGTGTACCCTGGGCTCCAAGACTGACGGAGGAAGCAAATCGGAGAAGCAATAAGATGATGATGATTATGCTCTAAATAAAGCATCATATCTACTAGGTTTATGAAGAACAAAATAATAAGCTTTATGTTCTTACAAGAAAAAAACCGGCCAAGAGCGTGTCGGACACGCCCATGAAAGGGTTCCGTAGCTAAAAGATGGCCCGACTGCTTAAGACACCATTTAGTAAGGGCAACTGCACGTCATAAGTTGGTCGAGTTGTATAAAAATAAATATGTATGATACAGAGTTCGCTATAGTTTTCGTTGAAAGTACTTACTTGGAGGTATACAGGACATTTTTTTCAGAATTATTGTAATAGTATTTCAAAAGTTAAGGGGGGGGGGACGCTCTAATTTTAACTTTGTATTAATATATCTCGAGACTGGGGTGTTTGATCCACATAGTTTCAAGGCAAGTTTTATTGTATTTAAAAATACCTTTTTAACGATGCCCCACACGATGGGGTAAGTCGAATTTTGTTTTTCGGATTTACTTTTCGATGTATGGGAGGGGGGTAAAAATAATTATTTTTCGATTATTTTAAAAACCGATTCTTGAATTATCACTATACATCTCTCCACCAATTTTCGTGGCAATCGGTTCAGAAACAGCGGAGAACGAGCCAGGACAGACAGACAGACAGACAGACAGACAGACATGACGAAACTATAAGGGTTCCGTTTTTTGCCATTTGGCTACGGAACCCTAAAAAGTGTTCATTGGGTTTGTCCAATGCTTATGGACAGACAACATCTTTGTCTGCATTTTGTTGAGAATTTTAAGCCCCAATATGTACATTCTCATAAATGTGGTAGCTTATGTTTCCATTCTAGTCCTTACTTTATCTCATGTTTGTTATAAATTGCCATTAGTTATATTTATGACTATATCTATCAGTGTTTCAGTCTGTGATAGTGTTATACAAACCAAAGAACCTTATAAAATTAGAAAGAAGATAACTTAACAAATCATTTTATTCAGTACCTACCTATATTCCTACTGATTCAATCACATTTTGATTTAACATTTATATCTAGCAAAGTTCCAAGATAAAAAGCTGGGTAGCATCACTTCATGACGTGTTTTGTGTGTAAAACCCCAACTTTCTTTCTTTATGTCTTTACTGCATACCTAATTAGTATATTCCAGGAATTCAAAGAGACTTCATTACACACGTGGCGTGGTGTTCACGATAGTGGCTTCCTCTTTAGTTCAGTTCACACAACTTGTAATAAATGTCAATAGTTCACCAATATAACGTCGGCTTACTGCAAGAACTCATTAACTAGCAGTTTTGTGATTTTGAGATACGGCCTAATGAAGTTTGGAAATATAATTAGGTATTATTTAAAAAGTATACTAGGTATAGTCGAAATGAAAATTCTTACGTATAGATCTAACATTTATTCATTTGTTTTATATATCGACATATCAAAATATACATTACCACTTTTAAAAAAAATTAAAATATGTAATTAATGACTTTTGCCAATACGTCCATTTCTAAGCAATTAAGAAGTAATGACTTCTAACATATGTCAATAGCCAAATTCGTAAACTGTTAATCTGGTAAATTAACTTTAAACCACACTTAAACTTCTTATCTAACACTACAACACTTTTAATGAGTATACGTAAAATTCAATGTTGATATTTTTCACTTAGATCATGCGCATAAAATCATTATAAACATTTACAGAACCACAATTTTTGGAAGAAATCACTAAGACTCTTTTAATGAGTTTAGGTTAAATTGAGTGTTCATATTTTTCACTGAGGTCATCCGCATAAAATCATTATAAGGATTTATTGAGTTCTGCCAGTGCTGGAAATCAATAGTGTCATAATACTATGCTACTACATGAATTAATTAAAGAAAAATAATGACTTCTTTTTACACCTAAAATCTAAGAAAGAGTACTTATCAATTTTTTACAAATTTTATCTTGGAAATTATGACAGATAGAAATTTACTGGTTTTTGCATAATGTAGTGCTACCGTTGGTGAATCCAACAATGTCAGTATCAGTACTTAATGACTTTTTTTAGTTAGTGACTTCTTGCAGTAAGCCGACGATAAGCATGCTTCAATGTAATAAGCATTTATTGATGGTTATTTTTTCACTTGAATTCTTTCCGGCCATTTAAAGTACTTAATGTTTACTGTTATTAATTACTGTTTTCTAAAAATAAATAACAACTTCCGTAACCCCTAACTAACTGCTAACTTTTAGCTCATTACAACCTTGAAACACAATATTCCAGGAAAAAAATACATGGTCAACTTCGTGGAGGGGTCGTACTACAGGACGCGATGTGACGGGATCGACCTGGACGACCCCGCCCTGCCGCGCTTCCCGCGGCTCATGCGCTTCGAGCGCGTCAAGCTGGTGGGCTGCGCGCCGCCCGCCAACGCGTCGTACGCCGCCGCCCTGCGCGCCGTCAACGTGGACGTGGCGCGCGTGCGGCGGCTGGCGCTGCAGCGGCTGCCCGCCGGCGCCGCGCTGACGCCCGCCGCGCTGGCCGGCCTGCCGCCGCTCGCCGCGCTGGAGCTGGGCGCCGCGCCCGCCGCCGGCGTGCTGCGCCCGGCGCCCGGCCTGCTCGCCGCCTTCCCCGCGCTGCCCGCGCTCACGCTGCACGCCGTGCGCCTCGACCGCCTGCCGCCGCGCCTCGACTCGCTGCGCCTCAGCAACACCGGCGTGGAGCGCCTGCCGCCGGAGGCGCTCGCCGCGGTCACGCTGGAGGTGTCGGAGGCGGGCCCGGTGACGCTGGCGGGCGCGGCGCCGCGGCTGCGCTCGCTGTGGCTGGCGGGCGCGGCGGCGATGCCGGACCTGGCGGCGCTGCCGGCGCTGGAGGAGCTGGCGCTGGTGCGCTGGGCCGAGCGCGCGCCGGCGCCGCTGACGCACTGCGCGCGCCTGCGCAACCTCACGCTGGCGCACGTGGCGGCCGAGCGCCTGCCGCGCGCGCTGGCGGCCGCCTGTGTCGAGCTGCGCCGGCTCGAGCTGCAGTCGCTGCGCGCCGCGAGGGAGCTGCCGCGCGAGCTGCTGCGAGGCACCGCCGCGCTGGAATATTTCAAGATCAGCGACTCGAACTTCAGCACGCTGCCGGACGACCTGCTCGCCTACTCGCCCGCGCTGAGGGAAGTCGAACTCACTCGCACGGGACTTCGGACCCTGCCGAGGTATGTTCCCCGTGTAATTTCATCGCGTGTACCTATGCGAGGACATCGCCTCGCTCATTCTCATCTCGCTCTCCTGTAATTGTAACTATAATACGCGACGTGGTCGTCGACAGCGGGCTGTTCGCGAGCCTGGGCGGGTCGCTGGAGCGGCTGTCGCTGGCGGGCAACGCGCTGGGCGCGGAGGCGGTCGCGCGCGTGGTGGCGCCGCTGCTGGGTCTGCGCGCGCTGGACCTGTCGCGCAACCCGCTGCGCGACCTGTGCCCGGCGGGCGCGGGCCGGCTGGCGGCGCGCCGGCTGTCGCCGCTGGCCGGCATGCTGCGGCTGGAGCGGCTGCAGCTGTCGCGCGCGGGGCTGGCGCGCGTGTGCCCGGACTGGCTGCGCGCGCTGCAGCGGCTGCGCCGGCTCGACCTCACGCACAACGCCGTGGCCGAGCTCGCCTGCGACGACCTCGCCGTGCAGCGCGCCGTCGAGCCCGCCGACATCGACCTCTCCGACAACCCGCTGGCGCGCGTGCTCTGCACCCGCGACGACTACGACCGCGCCGCCGACCTCGCCATCCCCGCCAAGGTCGGTCCGCGTTTCCCTATAAACTAGTCGCAACTCGCACTGATCTATGTCCTTCATTTTATTGGCTACTTGGCTCGTATAAAATGTGGCTTAATTAGTACTAGCGAGTATTTGACTTATTAACGTTCAACATGGTTCCATAAATTATTATTTTAAGACGAAAGGCTTAATTCAATAATATATCGGCCATGATATGGCATTGAATTGAAAAGCTAAACTATTGTCGATTTCTTATTGATTTGCATTCTTGCTCAATAGGCACAATACTATAATTGTCGTGTAACTTTACACGTAAATTATAGTATAAAGTTATGGTTTTTATGTATAATGTACAAATGGTATACTTACGTGCACCGCAAACAAAATCTTCAGACAAATATGGCTGAGTATTTTTGCCTCTTTTATGAAAAGTGCATATTTCAATTATTGTTTTGCATTTTACGTGACCCCTGAAAAAAACTATTTTTTGGTCTAACGGTACAATTACTAATTATTTAAGAGATAATTAAGTTGATTAAGAATCAACTAAAAGTCCTCCGGCGATGTCCCCAGACCGCGAAGCTAGTGACAGACGCGCGGCTGCGGTGCGACTGCGAGGCGTACTGGCTGGCGCGCATGGTGCGCGAGCGACGCGTCGGCGTGCAGTGGGAGCCGCGCTGCGGCGGCGACGGCGACCTGCGCGGCCTCGCCCTGCGCGACGCGCCGCCCGAGCGCCTCGCCTGCGCGCTGCCCGCCGCCGCCTGCGCGCCGCGCTGCGTCTGCGAGTACGCGCCGCACCTGGCCGGCCTGCGCGCCTCCTGCGCCGGCCCGCTGCCCGACCTGGCGCCCGCCCTGGCGCTGCTGCACCGCGCCGACCGGCCCGACCTGCCGCTGCGCGAACTGCGGGCGGCTCGTGCCGGCGTGACGCGCCTGCCCGACGCGCTGCCCGACGAGCTGCGGCTGATCGACCTCGACGACAACGAGATCGCGAGCGCGTCCGAGGCGGCGGCGCAGGCGCTGGTGGCGCGCGGCCGCCGCGTGCGCCTCGCGCGCAACCCGCTGACCTGCTCCTGCGCCGAGCGCGCGCTGCCCGACGCGCTGGCGCAGCACCGCGCGCAGCTGCCGGACTACGCCGCCGCGCGCTGCGCCGACGGCCAGGCGCCGCACCGGGCGCTGCAGGCGCTGCGCTGCGACGCGCCGCGCCTGACCGCGCTGGCCGCCGCCGCCGCCGTCGCCGCCGCCGCGGCGCTGCTGCTCGGCGCGGCGCTCGCCCGCCCGGCCGTGCGGCTCAAGCTCGAGGCGCTGGTGCTGGCGCGGCTGCCGGCGCGGCGCGCGGACCCGGCGGACGCGGCCGACGCGGACCGGCCGTTCGACCTGTTCGTCGCGCACGCCGAGGCGGACGAGCGGTTCGTCGCGGAGGAGGTGGCGGCGCGGCTGGAGCCGGCGCGGCGGCTGTGCCTGGCGTACCGCGACTGGCCGGCGGGCGCGTGGATCCCGGCGCAGCTGGAGGAGTCGGTGCGGCGGTCGCGGCGCACGCTGGTGGTGGTGTCGCGCGCGGGGCTGGCGGCGCCGTGGCCGCGCGCGGCGCTGCGGGCGGCGCTGGCGGCGGCGGCACGCGGGGCGCCGCGGCCGCTGCTGCTGCTGCGGGACGTGGGCGCGCGCGCGGCGGCGGGGGACGCGGACGTTGCCGCGGCGCTGCGGGGCGGGCGCGCGCTGCGCTGGGGCGAGGCGTGCTGCTGGGCGCGGCTGCTGCGCGCGCTGCCGCCGCCGCGCGCGCCGGTCCACACGCCGCCCGCCGCGGCCTGACCCGACCCCGGCCCCGGCCTAGTCGCCTCCGCTATCGGGATACCGGCGCCGCAGCCCACTTCAAGCGTTACGATCGCGTCGGGCCCGGTCCCGTCGCGCGGGGGCGGGGGCTCAATTCGGAACTTAGAGATTTGCGAGATTGCCCCCGCGTGTATCGTCCGCCGGTCGGCTGCCCCCGCCCGCCCCTTCGACTGAAAATTATTCGAATACTGCATTTACATTAGTAAGGTTTTTTACGGTCTGTTTAAGCTTGTGCGAATCTCGTTTAAAATTTATCTTATATAGGTACGAGATGAACAAAACCGTGCCAATGCTGCTGTTGTGGATTGGAGTAATGTAGGTACCTTCTAATGTTGTAATACCCATTCCAATACTATGTCTTCTTTGTATGTCTGAGGGTTTCTAATTTAGGAATAAATGTCTATAATTTTTTTAGGTTTTAAACCATAAGCCGAAGAGAACGGTCAAACTGTTGTAATACTCGCAGTCTAATTCGGATTAATGCAGGATTTTATGTGCTTAAGCACAGAACAAGTTGCCATTGTAAAGTGATGTCGTATGTTGTTTATTATAATTTTTATCGTTTAAATATTTGTTGGATTGTTCCAAAAGTTTTATATTTTATAAAAAGTTTTTTAATCATATCAGACTTTTCATTTGAACCTACAGTATAAATAATTCATAATTTTTTTGTTATTTAACGCCTTGATGGTACAGTGGTAAAAGTACCAGACCGTGGCGTGGGTTCGAGGTCCTGGGTTCGATTCTACAACTTTGCAGAGATGATGCAATAGGTACTTAGTAAGCGTTAAGCAAATAAGGATAAATTCGTCGGGTCCAGGTCCGGATAGCATAATTGGTCAGTGCGCCTTGCCCGGAATGCAATAGGTGTTCAAAAATCGGCCTGAGCTCGGAGAAATCCTTCTTAAAAAAATACAGAATTTACACTGTTTGTAAGCAAGATTTGTGAAGAGGTTACTTTGTTTGTGAACGCCATGATGGCTAACGATCTGTGATGGCACTGTATTCCTTATAAAATCTTTAGAAATACCTACACTTACATACTTTTGAATTCTGTTTGTTGTAATTTAATTTTTTGTTGTTTCGCTTGGTGTAATGGTCAAGATGTTGCCTATTACGCAAGAGGTCGCAGGTTCGATCCCCGCACAGGACAAACATTTGTGTGCATGAACATGTCTGTTTGTCCTGGTCTGGGTTTTATATGTATCTATTTATGAAAAAATCCAACTGTATAACTCTTCCACAAATTGGTGCAACCACCTTGTAGGTTTTGGTTGGTTTGTTCTGTATTCTGAGGTTGTTAGGTGTTGTGAAAAGTAAAAGTAAAAATATTTAACAAGAAAATGAAACGAAGTTGGTTATCTACCTATCATATTGCATTAATATGTGTAATATTAATTATTCTCCAATGATATTTGAATGCCAACTAAAACGCTAAGGAACCAATTTTTTTGATTTATATAATGTGTTCCTTTGCGCTGCCCAAAATAATTAAACAAACTAATAAGCAAAAAAAAATGCAAAAAGCCGCCAAAAAAAAACTTGTGTTTATTAAAGTAAAAAAAAGCAATATAATCGTAAGTATTTGAATTTAATTTGATTAAAACGCAATTTTTAAATTATTTAAGAAAGTGAATGATACGAGTAGGTGTCGCTGCTTACTTAGGCACCTAACATGGTTTGCCCACGGGAGCAAGGATGGGGTGACATTGTGATTGGTCCATCAGGAGTTCCTTTTGGTATATTTACTTTACTCTATGATCAGGAGTTAGGAAGGAAGGTGAGGAAGAAATCCGTTGCGTATAGAAACGGATTTAGATGTAGGTGAGTAAATGTATGTACTTACTTACAGTAATTTTACATCGGAATAACCTCCTCTTTGAGTCGTAATCAATGATGCTTACTGGCTGTGATTGTCTTTTAAATTAAAGATACAACAACAACAACAGTAACTTTCTTGTCAAATACATTGGAACCTATTTTTTCATTTCCTTCTCAACAACACGCCATGGTTTAAATGGAAATACTTTTTTCCCAATAGATTTTGTATGATTGTGAATGCTAAATATGTAATTTGTTTAATAATAACTAATGTAGTTTTTTATGATTCCAGGCGCTGTCTGCTCGGCTCGGATAGTGGACAGCTACATTTCAGACGTAAGTTATTTTTTTTTTTTTGTTTTTAGACGAAGTTACGTTAGTTTTGTGGAAAATGACCTCGACCACTAACCTGGGGTTGAATCCCGCTTGTGGGGAACATATTCTCTAGCATATATAGAACGGTTCCATAATAATTTATGGGTAGGCAATCTATGTGTTATCAATCCCGCCTGATACCTAATACAAGGCGGACTTTTTTCGTTTTATTATTTTACTTTGTTTTTGAATGCACATTGGAACAAAATTATTGAAGGAAATAATATCTAAATAACGCGTTTCAGGCACAGGCCGGGTCTACGTCTGACACAGCGCAGTACAAGTACCTATTGTAAGTTGCTCTTAATTATCATGGTTGTTACACTATTGTTTTTGATAGAGCTGTCGGTCTAGTAGACTACTACTACCCATACTAGTGGACCTGGGATACTAATCATGCAAATGTGTATGTGATCGTCTTGCATAGTTGCGGGTTCATAATAAAATTTTATTGTTACTAATCTCCTAATAAAATTTTATTGATACCAACTTATATACTACGAGTAATAGTCATCTTTGTGCATTGAAACATCTGTTCCTACATAGGTTATAAGTAATAGTTTAACCCTTACCACGCCAACGTCTGATATATCAGACATTTAACTTTCGTGCCCTCGCCGCCAACGTCTTATATATCAGACATAAATATCTAACCAATTTAACTCTATTTTTTCTTATCGTTATAGTACGTGACGACATATGCATACAATTTTCAGACTGTTTATACTTTAGTTAATCAAAAATATCAATTTCATAAAGTATTATAATGTTATTTTAATGATAAATTATTAAAAACAAAACCGTGTTGAATCGACTCATACTATTTTTTTTTTACTTGGACCCTCTGCGCCAACGTCTGATATATCAGACATTGGCGTTCCATTAGTGATGTTCCATTTCAATGTTCCTACCAAAACCAGAAATCTGGTACCTCAAAATAGAAACATTCAAAAATGTAAAATTTATACAGGTTTTTGTTTTGGGCATATTTTTTGTGTGTTACGAAATCTTGCCAAGTTTTACATTGGTTAAACTTGGTAAGATTTCGTAACACACAAAAAATATGCCCAAAACAAAAACCTGTATAATCCACTCGATAATAATGCAATCGAAAATAAAGCGTTTACATTGATAAACGCTTTATTTTCGATACATGTTTTGCATCAAAATTTGATTTGG
This sequence comes from Nomophila noctuella, assembly GCA_958496325.1. NCBI lineage: Eukaryota > Metazoa > Arthropoda > Insecta > Lepidoptera > Crambidae > Nomophila > Nomophila noctuella. The sequence continues at coordinate 30,758 of OY292491.1, read as the reverse complement.
TGGATTTGATTGATACTGGGTTTCATGATCAAATCCAGTAAATTGCATAGTATGTCACAACACTATAGCGACACGATCATGCATGAGTCTCGTACGCCAACGTCTGATATATCAGACACGGAAGTGACGTCAGAGGCGATAGATGTTTCTAGAACTACTTATTTAGTGTTGTACAATGAGGGTTGGATATATCGATAAATTATGGAAGTACCCTGCAAAATTATGTTATTTACTGTGTTATGCTTTGCGTTGCTGTGTAGATTTATTACGTTAATAAATTAATGTTTATTGAAATATGACCACTGCAGAGGAGTTGATTAGGATTTTAGAAGGAACTGATGATGTTGAATTTGAAGTGTTCTTACATAATCAACAGGTAAGTTATAAAAAAATATAATATGTACTATAAAGCGTCCCAATCTAATGGTGCAACCATGGTTTGACACAATAAAGTGTTTGTAATTTTCTTTTTTTTTAGAGGATTATTGGAATACGTAGATGTATTTACATTAGAAAAACTTACCGGTCATTATTGATATTTTTATTTCATGTAACTAAAATCATAACTACTATTATAAAGGCCAAAGTTTGTATGTATGGATGTTTGTTACTCTTTCACGTAAAAACTACTGAATGGATTTATGGATGTTTGTTACTCTTTCACGTAAAAACTACGGACGGAGTCGCGGGCGGCCGCTAGTAATAAAATAAAACCCAAGAAACTTAAAAAATAACTATAAATATTTTTTTCAAATGATTTATTTGTTACAAATTAATAATATCGATACTCAACATTGTCAGCACTAGTTAATCAACCAGTTATATTGCGGTGGCGTGTGGTGAACGTTTTTGACGAAAACTCGTGGCGTGGAAAGGGTTAAGTACTGTGCGAGAATCAAACCCGCCTATGTTGTGGTTGTCTCCGAAGTCAGAATACCTACACCTTTTGCTTATAAATATTAATCTTGTATAACGTGTAAGACATTTAGTTTTATTCCTTTTGATTTTTGCCCTTAATGTTGACGTTTCCTTTGTGATTTGTAGCTGTTGCGGCGAGAGACAGCCGTGACTTAGAATGCATCACGATGCATCCCAGTGCAGTGCAGTGCAGCAGAATGCGGATCAGTGCAGTGGGACGGGAACAGCGTAACCACGAGGGCGAAGTCGCGAGCGGAAGGTTAGAATTACATCATGAGTACCTAATATCGCTTTTATGATAAGCAGGTCGTTCATTTAACATGACAGCCACGCCAGCGCTTTTTCTTTCATATCCTGGGTCAAATCGAGTAAAATAAGATGAATAACTAAGTATCATGTTGGAAAAATGCAGACTCACGCCTGACCCCTCGACCGGCGTGTCATATTCTGTCCTGATAAGATACGAGGCCATGTTACTAAATAATAAAGACGTAACGATTTGTGTTTTCCAGTTGCTCGGCGCATCGCAGTGCAGCGCAGCGGGGGAGATGTAGCAGTGGCTGGTATGTTGCAACTTAGTTATTATGATTTTGAAACGATTGTAAGTCACACAGCCAGACAAGTTACTTTTGGTGTAGTGGTTAGCGTTCGGTTTCGAAACCCGCTAGGAGCAACTTGATCGTAATTTGCCTACTTCAGCCAAAACAAAGCAAGGACATTGAAATTATGAATGCGGAGAATTCCGAGCGATGCGAATCGAATAAAGAAAGATGCTCGTGCAAACATAATGTGTGAATTGTTCGCAAATCGAACCCTTTTTTATGCTGTGAGCTTGACGTCGCAATGTCCTATCACCCGCTCCACGACTGATCATTTGTGCCTGTTTTAAGCGTTTATTTGTATTAGGACTGCTTTCATTTCATTACGATTCATACTTATCTCGTCAATGACATGTCGACGTTATTTTTCAGACGCAGTTATCGTGGCGAGCCATCGAGTGCAGCTTGATGCGATGCAGGGTGCAGCGCAGTGCAGCAGTGCAAGCTCTCCGCAGCTTGTGATGGGATCATTTTGATTTAGATTACAACGTACATACTATTTAACGCTCGTGAGCCATATGACATGTTACTAATGGCCGTTTTCTATGATATCTCTTTCCGTAAATATACGCTTACCAGAGTTAGGTTGCCTAAATATTTTAGTTTATACTTAATAAAGTATAATAACAACAGTGGCCAGGCATCCAAACACTTGGAAGCCTTTCTATACTGATTTATATTAAATTAATAGTTGGTTTCGGCCGATATTAGTCACATTTAGTCACAAACCAATAGTAAGTTCAAAATACATAAAATTTAAATTAAAATTTTATGTATCTCTTATTTCATTTTATCTTATTTCATAATCTCGTCAATGATATCCTAGTTAATGAAAATTGATACTATTCTAACTATGATTTCATTTAGAATACAGACAATACTTGTAATCTGTTTCATGACTATCTACTTTTCAATAAAATAGAGTCATTTTATTGATGCAATCAGAAAAGCATGGAATAAATTATTGTTGTCATAACATTGTAAGATAGATAGATAACATCTTTATTCCCATCAGAAAGAAACATTGTTATCCGTTCTTATAAAACAGAGTCGATGCTGTTTTTAAATAGATAAAGTGAATCCTAGGGAAAGGTTACATGTATAATACGTGCATTATACAGTTGAGAAACACTGTTAAATTTATTATTTTCTGATGAGGTCGGAAATAAGCGAGGTAGTTTGCACTTACATGCACTGCCATGTCACATCCCGGGATCCCGCTACTTAAATCATCTGTCATAGATGTAAAGGCCTATGTATGTTGCACTTATATTGTTGCAGATGAACGCATAAATCTTTTAAACTTCGAAACCGATTTTCGGGAGGCTGTTTTATTAAGTAAAGTGATTCAGGAGGCAAATTTATGTATCAGTATTGAAACCGTGTGAGGCGGAGTTTCGCTAGTAAGTTTTATTTGATAATACAAGTTAATGCGAGTACGTATACCTGACGTAAACCTTCCTCCCGAATCACTCTACTTAACAAAGAGGACGACATTAACGTCGGCGCGTAGTATTAAAGTAATTTAAAATATTTGTCTATGTCATTATATGCATTCATGCACACTTTGAGTCGTTAAGTTATAAAAATTAGAAAGTAAGTCTATGTCATGTTTTGTATTTGACTAAACAAAGGAATTTACAATCCTCAGAACAGAGAGAACAGCTCCCGTGCAGCGCGCGCCGTGCCGCATGCTGCACACAGGACACACTGCGTGCCAGGGTGCACAGCGCGCCCGAAGGGGCGCGCTGTGCACCATTCTAATCCTGCGCCCAAGGGCGCAGGATTAGGTTTTTACCTAACTTGATCCGGATTAGGTTTTAACCTAACTTAATCCGGGTTTAACCTAACTTGATCCGGATTAGGTTTTAACCTAACTTAATCCGGGTTTAACCTAACTTGATCCGGATTAGGTTTTAACCTAACTTAATCCGGGTTTAACCTAACTTGATCCGGATTAGGTTTTAACCTAACTTAATCCGGGTTTAACCTAACTTGATCCGGATTAGGTTTTAACCTAACTTAATCCGGGTTTAACCTAACTTGATCCGGATTAGGTTTTAACCTAACTTAATCCGGGTTTAACCTAACTTGATCCGGATTAGGTTTTAACCTAACTTAATCCGGGTTTAACCTAACTTGATCCGGATTAGGTTTTAACCTAACTTAATCCGGGTTTAACCTAACTTGATCCGGATTAGGTTTTAACCTAACTTAATCCGGGTTTAACCTAACTTGATCCGGATTAGGTTTTAACCTAACTTAATCCGGGTTTAACCTAACTTGATCCGGATTAGGTTTTAACCTAACTTAATCCGGGTTTAACCTAACTTGATCCGGATTAGGTTTTAACCTAACTTAATCCGGGTTTAACCTAACTTGATCCGGATTAGGTTTTAACCTAACTTAATCCGGGTTTAACCTAACTTGATCCGGATTAGGTTTTAACCTAACTTAATCCGGGTTTAACCTAACTTGATCCGGATTAGGTTTTAACCTAACTTAATCCGGGTTTAACCTAACTTGATCCGGATTAGGTTTTAACCTAACTTAATCCGGGTTTAACCTAACTTGATCCGGATTAGGTTTTAACCTAACTTAATCCGGGTTTAACCTAACTTGATCCGGATTAGGTTTTAACCTAACTTAATCCGGGTTTAACCTAACTTGATCCGGATTAGGTTTTAACCTAACTTAATCCGGGTTTAACCTAACTTGATCCGGATTAGGTTTTAACCTAACTTAATCCGGGTTTAACCTAACTTGATCCGGATTAGGTTTTAACCTAACTTAATCCGGGTTTAACCTAACTTGATCCGGATTAGGTTTTAACCTAACTTAATCCGGGTTTAACCTAACTTGATCCGGATTAGGTTTTAACCTAACTTAATCCGGGTTTAACCTAACTTGATCCGGATTAGGTTTTAACCTAACTTAATCCGGGTTTAACCTAACTTGATCCGGATTAGGTTTTAACCTAACTTAATCCGGGTTTAACCTAACTTGATCCGGATTAGGTTTTAACCTAACTTAATCCGGGTTTAACCTAACTTGATCCGGATTAGGTTTTAACCTAACTTAATCCGGGTTTAACCTAACTTGATCCGGATTAGGTTTTAACCTAACTTAATCCGGGTTTAACCTAACTTGATCCGGATTAGGTTTTAACCTAACTTAATCCGGGTTTAACCTAACTTGATCCGGATTAGGTTTTAACCTAACTTAATCCGGGTTTAACCTAACTTGATCCGGATTAGGTTTTAACCTAACTTAATCCGGGTTTAACCTAACTTGATCCGGATTAGGTTTTAACCTAACTTAATCCGGGTTTAACCTAACTTGATCCGGATTAGGTTTTAACCTAACTTAATCCGGGTTTAACCTAACTTGATCCGGATTAGGTTTTAACCTAACTTAATCCGGGTTTAACCTAACTTGATCCGGATTAGGTTTTAACCTAACTTAATCCGGGTTTAACCTAACTTGATCCGGATTAGGTTTTAACCTAACTTAATCCGGGTTTAACCTAACTTGATCCGGATTAGGTTTTAACCTAACTTAATCCGGGTTTAACCTAACTTGATCCGGATTAGGTTTTAACCTAACTTAATCCGGGTTTAACCTAACTTGATCCGGATTAGGTTTTAACCTAACTTAATCCGGGTTTAACCTAACTTGATCCGGATTAGGTTTTAACCTAACTTAATCCGGGTTTAACCTAACTTGATCCGGATTAGGTTTTAACCTAACTTAATCCGGGTTTAACCTAACTTGATCCGGATTAGGTTTTAACCTAACTTAATCCGGGTTTAACCTAACTTGATCCGGATTAGGTTTTAACCTAACTTAATCCGGGTTTAACCTAACTTGATCCGGATTAGGTTTTAACCTAACTTAATCCGGGTTTAACCTAACTTGATCCGGATTAGGTTTTAACCTAACTTAATCCGGGTTTAACCTAACTTGATCCGGATTAGGTTTTAACCTAACTTAATCCGGGTTTAACCTAACTTGATCCGGATTAGGTTTTAACCTAACTTAATCCGGGTTTAACCTAACTTGATCCGGATTAGGTTTTAACCTAACTTAATCCGGGTTTAACCTAACTTGATCCGGATTAGGTTTTAACCTAACTTAATCCGGGTTTAACCTAACTTGATCCGGATTAGGTTTTAACCTAACTTAATCCGGGTTTAACCTAACTTGATCCGGATTAGGTTTTAACCTAACTTAATCCGGGTTTAACCTAACTTGATCCGGATTAGGTTTTAACCTAACTTAATCCGGGTTTAACCTAACTTGATCCGGATTAGGTTTTAACCTAACTTAATCCGGGTTTAACCTAACTTGATCCGGATTAGGTTTTAACCTAACTTAATCCGGGTTTAACCTAACTTGATCCGGATTAGGTTTTAACCTAACTTAATCCGGGTTTAACCTAACTTGATCCGGATTAGGTTTTAACCTAACTTAATCCGGGTTTAACCTAACTTGATCCGGATTAGGTTTTAACCTAACTTAATCCGGGTTTAACCTAACTTGATCCGGATTAGGTTTTAACCTAACTTAATCCGGGTTTAACCTAACTTGATCCGGATTAGGTTTTAACCTAACTTAATCCGGGTTTAACCTAACTTGATCCGGATTAGGTTTTAACCTAACTTAATCCGGGTTTAACCTAACTTGATCCGGATTAGGTTTTAACCTAACTTAATCCGGGTTTAACCTAACTTGATCCGGATTAGGTTTTAACCTAACTTAATCCGGGTTTAACCTAACTTGATCCGGATTAGGTTTTAACCTAACTTAATCCGGGTTTAACCTAACTTGATCCGGATTAGGTTTTAACCTAACTTAATCCGGGTTTAACCTAACTTGATCCGGATTAGGTTTTAACCTAACTTAATCCGGGTTTAACCTAACTTGATCCGGATTAGGTTTTAACCTAACTTAATCCGGGTTTAACCTAACTTGATCCGGATTAGGTTTTAACCTAACTTAATCCGGGTTTAACCTAACTTGATCCGGATTAGGTTTTAACCTAACTTAATCCGGGTTTAACCTAACTTGATCCGGATTAGGTTTTAACCTAACTTAATCCGGGTTTAACCTAACTTGATCCGGATTAGGTTTTAACCTAACTTAATCCGGGTTTAACCTAACTTGATCCGGATTAGGTTTTAACCTAACTTAATCCGGGTTTAACCTAACTTGATCCGGATTAGGTTTTAACCTAACTTAATCCGGGTTTAACCTAACTTGATCCGGATTAGGTTTTAACCTAACTTAATCCGGGTTTAACCTAACTTGATCCGGATTAGGTTTTAACCTAACTTAATCCGGGTTTAACCTAACTTGATCCGGATTAGGTTTTAACCTAACTTAATCCGGGTTTAACCTAACTTGATCCGGATTAGGTTTTAACCTAACTTAATCCGGGTTTAACCTAACTTGATCCGGATTAGGTTTTAACCTAACTTAATCCGGGTTTAACCTAACTTGATCCGGATTAGGTTTTAACCTAACTTAATCCGGGTTTAACCTAACTTGATCCGGATTAGGTTTTAACCTAACTTAATCCGGGTTTAACCTAACTTGATCCGGATTAGGTTTTAACCTAACTTAATCCGGGTTTAACCTAACTTGATCCGGATTAGGTTTTAACCTAACTTAATCCGGGTTTAACCTAACTTGATCCGGATTAGGTTTTAACCTAACTTAATCCGGGTTTAACCTAACTTGATCCGGATTAGGTTTTAACCTAACTTAATCCGGGTTTAACCTAACTTGATCCGGATTAGGTTTTAACCTAACTTAATCCGGGTTTAACCTAACTTGATCCGGATTAGGTTTTAACCTAACTTAATCCGGGTTTAACCTAACTTGATCCGGATTAGGTTTTAACCTAACTTAATCCGGGTTTAACCTAACTTGATCCGGATTAGGTTTTAACCTAACTTAATCCGGGTTTAACCTAACTTGATCCGGATTAGGTTTTAACCTAACTTAATCCGGGTTTAACCTAACTTGATCCGGATTAGGTTTTAACCTAACTTAATCCGGGTTTAACCTAACTTGATCCGGATTAGGTTTTAACCTAACTTAATCCGGGTTTAACCTAACTTGATCCGGATTAGGTTTTAACCTAACTTAATCCGGGTTTAACCTAACTTGATCCGGATTAGGTTTTAACCTAACTTAATCCGGGTTTAACCTAACTTGATCCGGATTAGGTTTTAACCTAACTTAATCCGGGTTTAACCTAACTTGATCCGGATTAGGTTTTAACCTAACTTAATCCGGGTTTAACCTAACTTGATCCGGATTAGGTTTTAACCTAACTTAATCCGGGTTTAACCTAACTTGATCCGGATTAGGTTTTAACCTAACTTAATCCGGGTTTAACCTAACTTGATCCGGATTAGGTTTTAACCTAACTTAATCCGGGTTTAACCTAACTTGATCCGGATTAGGTTTTAACCTAACTTAATCCGGGTTTAACCTAACTTGATCCGGATTAGGTTTTAACCTAACTTAATCCGGGTTTAACCTAACTTGATCCGGATTAGGTTTTAACCTAACTTAATCCGGGTTTAACCTAACTTGATCCGGATTAGGTTTTAACCTAACTTAATCCGGGTTTAACCTAACTTGATCCGGATTAGGTTTTAACCTAACTTAATCCGGGTTTAACCTAACTTGATCCGGATTAGGTTTTAACCTAACTTAATCCGGGTTTAACCTAACTTGATCCGGATTAGGTTTTAACCTAACTTAATCCGGGTTTAACCTAACTTGATCCGGATTAGGTTTTAACCTAACTTAATCCGGGTTTAACCTAACTTGATCCGGATTAGGTTTTAACCTAACTTAATCCGGGTTTAACCTAACTTGATCCGGATTAGGTTTTAACCTAACTTAATCCGGGTTTAACCTAACTTGATCCGGATTAGGTTTTAACCTAACTTAATCCGGGTTTAACCTAACTTGATCCGGATTAGGTTTTAACCTAACTTAATCCGGGTTTAACCTAACTTGATCCGGATTAGGTTTTAACCTAACTTAATCCGGGTTTAACCTAACTTGATCCGGATTAGGTTTTAACCTAACTTAATCCGGGTTTAACCTAACTTGATCCGGATTAGGTTTTAACCTAACTTAATCCGGGTTTAACCTAACTTGATCCGGATTAGGTTTTAACCTAACTTAATCCGGGTTTAACCTAACTTGATCCGGATTAGGTTTTAACCTAACTTAATCCGGGTTTAACCTAACTTGATCCGGATTAGGTTTTAACCTAACTTAATCCGGGTTTAACCTAACTTGATCCGGATTAGGTTTTAACCTAACTTAATCCGGGTTTAACCTAACTTGATCCGGATTAGGTTTTAACCTAACTTAATCCGGGTTTAACCTAACTTGATCCGGATTAGGTTTTAACCTAACTTAATCCGGGTTTAACCTAACTTGATCCGGATTAGGTTTTAACCTAACTTAATCCGGGTTTAACCTAACTTGATCCGGATTAGGTTTTAACCTAACTTAATCCGGGTTTAACCTAACTTGATCCGGATTAGGTTTTAACCTAACTTAATCCGGGTTTAACCTAACTTGATCCGGATTAGGTTTTAACCTAACTTAATCCGGGTTTAACCTAACTTGATCCGGATTAGGTTTTAACCTAACTTAATCCGGGTTTAACCTAACTTGATCCGGATTAGGTTTTAACCTAACTTAATCCGGGTTTAACCTAACTTGATCCGGATTAGGTTTTAACCTAACTTAATCCGGGTTTAACCTAACTTGATCCGGATTAGGTTTTAACCTAACTTAATCCGGGTTTAACCTAACTTGATCCGGATTAGGTTTTAACCTAACTTAATCCGGGTTTAACCTAACTTGATCCGGATTAGGTTTTAACCTAACTTAATCCGGGTTTAACCTAACTTGATCCGGATTAGGTTTTAACCTAACTTAATCCGGGTTTAACCTAACTTGATCCGGATTAGGTTTTAACCTAACTTAATCCGGGTTTAACCTAACTTGATCCGGATTAGGTTTTAACCTAACTTAATCCGGGTTTAACCTAACTTGATCCGGATTAGGTTTTAACCTAACTTAATCCGGGTTTAACCTAACTTGATCCGGATTAGGTTTTAACCTAACTTAATCCGGGTTTAACCTAACTTGATCCGGATTAGGTTTTAACCTAACTTAATCCGGGTTTAACCTAACTTGATCCGGATTAGGTTTTAACCTAACTTAATCCGGGTTTAACCTAACTTGATCCGGATTAGGTTTTAACCTAACTTAATCCGGGTTTAACCTAACTTGATCCGGATTAGGTTTTAACCTAACTTAATCCGGGTTTAACCTAACTTGATCCGGATTAGGTTTTAACCTAACTTAATCCGGGTTTAACCTAACTTGATCCGGATTAGGTTTTAACCTAACTTAATCCGGGTTTAACCTAACTTGATCCGGATTAGGTTTTAACCTAACTTAATCCGGGTTTAACCTAACTTGATCCGGATTAGGTTTTAACCTAACTTAATCCGGGTTTAACCTAACTTGATCCGGATTAGGTTTTAACCTAACTTAATCCGGGTTTAACCTAACTTGATCCGGATTAGGTTTTAACCTAACTTAATCCGGGTTTAACCTAACTTGATCCGGATTAGGTTTTAACCTAACTTAATCCGGGTTTAACCTAACTTGATCCGGATTAGGTTTTAACCTAACTTAATCCGGGTTTAACCTAACTTGATCCGGATTAGGTTTTAACCTAACTTAATCCGGGTTTAACCTAACTTGATCCGGATTAGGTTTTAACCTAACTTAATCCGGGTTTAACCTAACTTGATCCGGATTAGGTTTTAACCTAACTTAATCCGGGTTTAACCTAACTTGATCCGGATTAGGTTTTAACCTAACTTAATCCGGGTTTAACCTAACTTGATCCGGATTAGGTTTTAACCTAACTTAATCCGGGTTTAACCTAACTTGATCCGGATTAGGTTTTAACCTAACTTAATCCGGGTTTAACCTAACTTGATCCGGATTAGGTTTTAACCTAACTTAATCCGGGTTTAACCTAACTTGATCCGGATTAGGTTTTAACCTAACTTAATCCGGGTTTAACCTAACTTGATCCGGATTAGGTTTTAACCTAACTTAATCCGGGTTTAACCTAACTTGATCCGGATTAGGTTTTAACCTAACTTAATCCGGGTTTAACCTA
>OY292491.1:10000-12500 GCA_958496325.1 Nomophila noctuella | reverse complement strand
CGGACGTCTCGAAGAACCTCATCCCCAGAGGCGCTGTCGTCCGTGGACTCCACCAAGATGGAGTGTAGTGGGACGGACGTCTCAGCTGCGCTCTTGGGAGAGGTTGCGGTCACAGTGGCGTAGGTCATTGTCTGTGCTGTGTCATGTTGGGTCTTGATTGTCTCCCTCAATTGCTTCAGCTCCTCATTGACACGATCAATTTTATCGCTCTGTTCTCTCACCAGAGCGATAATGTCATCTCCCTTAAAACCACAATCCCGAACGGGAGGTGGTATCACCTCCGGGGGCCCCCGATCTGCAGCCTCCTGGGTGCCAAGCGGAACAGTGTGCCGACACGCCTCCTTCACCAGGGCATACAGTTCCTCCACCGCCAAGGTGAGCCCGGCCTTCAAGTCTCTTCGCAAATTGCCAGACTCACTAATGTGAGTCTTGGCCCTTTGCAAGATCCGTCTGGCCTGGCTCACCTTGTCGGTGGACTTCACTGTGTCAGTGCTCAGCCCTGGTGAGACTACGAACGTATCCGAACGTGCGGCGGCGGCAGATTTGACCGACTTGGTCTTCGCTTTCATGGGGGCTGCAGGCGGCTTGGGGTGGGCGTGCGCGCTGGTGGCACACGGCCTGGAGTCGATGCTTTCCCACTCTCCGATGCTACGTCTCACCTTCGAGACGCATGCCGGAGAGAGGGAAGCACGAGAAGGTCCCGCCTTCTCGTTGCTCGACCCCATTTCGGGGGCCAATGCGACAGTCCTCTTGATAGGAGTGTGCGCGAGAAACATATTGGGGGACGAGCACAGTCTAAAATGTCAATAAAAAAGAATCGGTCCACTAAAACTATGAAATTTGGTCAAAAACCAAATTTCCCTGTAAAAGACACCGACGCGTCAGTAAAAACCCACTTTATCCACCCGGTCAGTGAAGAATGGGTGGGTGGGGGGGCCGTTTTTTAAATTCGGTTTGTCGTAGGAGGGTGGGCGAGGTGTCAGGAGAGAGGTCTCGCCGAGCCCTATTTAACAGTGCAAAAAGCACGCCTAGTCCGGTACAAAAAATGTCTAGAAAAAATTAAAAACTGAAAATTCGAGAAAAAATTTGGAAAAATTTGAAAGAAACAGTGGAACTATGGCACGGAGCGCGCCGAAAACTACGTAGACGGGGTCCCGCGACCTAGTCCCTTGATATACACTGAAAGAATTTTGAAAAACAGCCGAAATTACGTCAATACAAATTTTTTAAGAAATTTTTCTAAGTCCAAGATTGAAAATTCGTTAAAAATCAAAAAATAGGGGTAGTTTTTGAAAAATTTGGGGGTAGGCGTGTGTATCCTTGGTATCTTGAGCGTGTATAGTGCGCTCAAAAACCTACAACGAAAAACAAAAATTTGGGGCGACTTTTTCTAAAATTTAGTTGAAATATTTCAGGGGTTAGGTTAGGTTAGGTTAGGTTAGGTTAGGTTAGGTTAGGTTAGGTTAGGTTAGGTTAGGTTAGGTTAGGTTAGGTTAGGTTAGGTTAGGTTAGGTTAGGTTAGGTTAGGTTAGGTTAGGTTAGGTTAGGTTAGGTTAGGTTAGGTTAGGTTAGGTTAGGTTAGGTTAGGTTAGGTTAGGTTAGGTTAGGTTAGGTTAGGTTAGGTTAGGTTAGGTTAGGTTAGGTTAGGTTAGGTTAGGTTAGGTTAGGTTAGGTTAGGTTAGGTTAGGTTAGGTTAGGTTAGGTTAGGTTAGGTTAGGTTAGGTTAGGTTAGGTTAGGTTAGGTTAGGTTAGGTTAGGTTAGGTTAGGTTAGGTTAGGTTAGGTTAGGTTAGGTTAGGTTAGGTTAGGTTAGGTTAGGTTAGGTTAGGTTAGGTTAGGTTAGGTTAGGTTAGGTTAGGTTAGGTTAGGTTAGGTTAGGTTAGGTTAGGTTAGGTTAGGTTAGGTTAGGTTAGGTTAGGTTAGGTTAGGTTAGGTTAGGTTAGGTTAGGTTAGGTTAGGTTAGGTTAGGTTAGGTTAGGTTAGGTTAGGTTAGGTTAGGTTAGGTTAGGTTAGGTTAGGTTAGGTTAGGTTAGGTTAGGTTAGGTTAGGTTAGGTTAGGTTAGGTTAGGTTAGGTTAGGTTAGGTTAGGTTAGGTTAGGTTAGGTTAGGTTAGGTTAGGTTAGGTTAGGTTAGGTTAGGTTAGGTTAGGTTAGGTTAGGTTAGGTTAGGTTAGGTTAGGTTAGGTTAGGTTAGGTTAGGTTAGGTTAGGTTAGGTTAGGTTAGGTTAGGTTAGGTTAGGTTAGGTTAGGTTAGGTTAGGTTAGGTTAGGTTAGGTTAGGTTAGGTTAGGTTAGGTTAGGTTAGGTTAGGTTAGGTTAGGTTAGGTTAGGTTAGGTTAGGTTAGGTTAGGTTAGGTTAGGTTAGGTTAGGTTAGGTTAGGTTAGGTTAGGTTAGGTTAGGTTAGGTTAGGTTAGGTTAGGTTAGGTTAGGTTAGGTTAGGTTAGGTTAGGTTAGGTTAGGTTAGGTTAGGTTAGGTTAGGTTAGGTTAGGTTAGGTTAGGTT
>OY292491.1:0-5000 GCA_958496325.1 Nomophila noctuella | reverse complement strand
TAGGTTAGGTTAGGTTAGGTTAGGTTAGGTTAGGTTAGGTTAGGTTAGGTTAGGTTAGGTTAGGTTAGGTTAGGTTAGGTTAGGTTAGGTTAGGTTAGGTTAGGTTAGGTTAGGTTAGGTTAGGTTAGGTTAGGTTAGGTTAGGTTAGGTTAGGTTAGGTTAGGTTAGGTTAGGTTAGGTTAGGTTAGGTTAGGTTAGGTTAGGTTAGGTTAGGTTAGGTTAGGTTAGGTTAGGTTAGGTTAGGTTAGGTTAGGTTAGGTTAGGTTAGGTTAGGTTAGGTTAGGTTAGGTTAGGTTAGGTTAGGTTAGGTTAGGTTAGGTTAGGTTAGGTTAGGTTAGGTTAGGTTAGGTTAGGTTAGGTTAGGTTAGGTTAGGTTAGGTTAGGTTAGGTTAGGTTAGGTTAGGTTAGGTTAGGTTAGGTTAGGTTAGGTTAGGTTAGGTTAGGTTAGGTTAGGTTAGGTTAGGTTAGGTTAGGTTAGGTTAGGTTAGGTTAGGTTAGGTTAGGTTAGGTTAGGTTAGGTTAGGTTAGGTTAGGTTAGGTTAGGTTAGGTTAGGTTAGGTTAGGTTAGGTTAGGTTAGGTTAGGTTAGGTTAGGTTAGGTTAGGTTAGGTTAGGTTAGGTTAGGTTAGGTTAGGTTAGGTTAGGTTAGGTTAGGTTAGGTTAGGTTAGGTTAGGTTAGGTTAGGTTAGGTTAGGTTAGGTTAGGTTAGGTTAGGTTAGGTTAGGTTAGGTTAGGTTAGGTTAGGTTAGGTTAGGTTAGGTTAGGTTAGGTTAGGTTAGGTTAGGTTAGGTTAGGTTAGGTTAGGTTAGGTTAGGTTAGGTTAGGTTAGGTTAGGTTAGGTTAGGTTAGGTTAGGTTAGGTTAGGTTAGGTTAGGTTAGGTTAGGTTAGGTTAGGTTAGGTTAGGTTAGGTTAGGTTAGGTTAGGTTAGGTTAGGTTAGGTTAGGTTAGGTTAGGTTAGGTTAGGTTAGGTTAGGTTAGGTTAGGTTAGGTTAGGTTAGGTTAGGTTAGGTTAGGTTAGGTTAGGTTAGGTTAGGTTAGGTTAGGTTAGGTTAGGTTAGGTTAGGTTAGGTTAGGTTAGGTTAGGTTAGGTTAGGTTAGGTTAGGTTAGGTTAGGTTAGGTTAGGTTAGGTTAGGTTAGGTTAGGTTAGGTTAGGTTAGGTTAGGTTAGGTTAGGTTAGGTTAGGTTAGGTTAGGTTAGGTTAGGTTAGGTTAGGTTAGGTTAGGTTAGGTTAGGTTAGGTTAGGTTAGGTTAGGTTAGGTTAGGTTAGGTTAGGTTAGGTTAGGTTAGGTTAGGTTAGGTTAGGTTAGGTTAGGTTAGGTTAGGTTAGGTTAGGTTAGGTTAGGTTAGGTTAGGTTAGGTTAGGTTAGGTTAGGTTAGGTTAGGTTAGGTTAGGTTAGGTTAGGTTAGGTTAGGTTAGGTTAGGTTAGGTTAGGTTAGGTTAGGTTAGGTTAGGTTAGGTTAGGTTAGGTTAGGTTAGGTTAGGTTAGGTTAGGTTAGGTTAGGTTAGGTTAGGTTAGGTTAGGTTAGGTTAGGTTAGGTTAGGTTAGGTTAGGTTAGGTTAGGTTAGGTTAGGTTAGGTTAGGTTAGGTTAGGTTAGGTTAGGTTAGGTTAGGTTAGGTTAGGTTAGGTTAGGTTAGGTTAGGTTAGGTTAGGTTAGGTTAGGTTAGGTTAGGTTAGGTTAGGTTAGGTTAGGTTAGGTTAGGTTAGGTTAGGTTAGGTTAGGTTAGGTTAGGTTAGGTTAGGTTAGGTTAGGTTAGGTTAGGTTAGGTTAGGTTAGGTTAGGTTAGGTTAGGTTAGGTTAGGTTAGGTTAGGTTAGGTTAGGTTAGGTTAGGTTAGGTTAGGTTAGGTTAGGTTAGGTTAGGTTAGGTTAGGTTAGGTTAGGTTAGGTTAGGTTAGGTTAGGTTAGGTTAGGTTAGGTTAGGTTAGGTTAGGTTAGGTTAGGTTAGGTTAGGTTAGGTTAGGTTAGGTTAGGTTAGGTTAGGTTAGGTTAGGTTAGGTTAGGTTAGGTTAGGTTAGGTTAGGTTAGGTTAGGTTAGGTTAGGTTAGGTTAGGTTAGGTTAGGTTAGGTTAGGTTAGGTTAGGTTAGGTTAGGTTAGGTTAGGTTAGGTTAGGTTAGGTTAGGTTAGGTTAGGTTAGGTTAGGTTAGGTTAGGTTAGGTTAGGTTAGGTTAGGTTAGGTTAGGTTAGGTTAGGTTAGGTTAGGTTAGGTTAGGTTAGGTTAGGTTAGGTTAGGTTAGGTTAGGTTAGGTTAGGTTAGGTTAGGTTAGGTTAGGTTAGGTTAGGTTAGGTTAGGTTAGGTTAGGTTAGGTTAGGTTAGGTTAGGTTAGGTTAGGTTAGGTTAGGTTAGGTTAGGTTAGGTTAGGTTAGGTTAGGTTAGGTTAGGTTAGGTTAGGTTAGGTTAGGTTAGGTTAGGTTAGGTTAGGTTAGGTTAGGTTAGGTTAGGTTAGGTTAGGTTAGGTTAGGTTAGGTTAGGTTAGGTTAGGTTAGGTTAGGTTAGGTTAGGTTAGGTTAGGTTAGGTTAGGTTAGGTTAGGTTAGGTTAGGTTAGGTTAGGTTAGGTTAGGTTAGGTTAGGTTAGGTTAGGTTAGGTTAGGTTAGGTTAGGTTAGGTTAGGTTAGGTTAGGTTAGGTTAGGTTAGGTTAGGTTAGGTTAGGTTAGGTTAGGTTAGGTTAGGTTAGGTTAGGTTAGGTTAGGTTAGGTTAGGTTAGGTTAGGTTAGGTTAGGTTAGGTTAGGTTAGGTTAGGTTAGGTTAGGTTAGGTTAGGTTAGGTTAGGTTAGGTTAGGTTAGGTTAGGTTAGGTTAGGTTAGGTTAGGTTAGGTTAGGTTAGGTTAGGTTAGGTTAGGTTAGGTTAGGTTAGGTTAGGTTAGGTTAGGTTAGGTTAGGTTAGGTTAGGTTAGGTTAGGTTAGGTTAGGTTAGGTTAGGTTAGGTTAGGTTAGGTTAGGTTAGGTTAGGTTAGGTTAGGTTAGGTTAGGTTAGGTTAGGTTAGGTTAGGTTAGGTTAGGTTAGGTTAGGTTAGGTTAGGTTAGGTTAGGTTAGGTTAGGTTAGGTTAGGTTAGGTTAGGTTAGGTTAGGTTAGGTTAGGTTAGGTTAGGTTAGGTTAGGTTAGGTTAGGTTAGGTTAGGTTAGGTTAGGTTAGGTTAGGTTAGGTTAGGTTAGGTTAGGTTAGGTTAGGTTAGGTTAGGTTAGGTTAGGTTAGGTTAGGTTAGGTTAGGTTAGGTTAGGTTAGGTTAGGTTAGGTTAGGTTAGGTTAGGTTAGGTTAGGTTAGGTTAGGTTAGGTTAGGTTAGGTTAGGTTAGGTTAGGTTAGGTTAGGTTAGGTTAGGTTAGGTTAGGTTAGGTTAGGTTAGGTTAGGTTAGGTTAGGTTAGGTTAGGTTAGGTTAGGTTAGGTTAGGTTAGGTTAGGTTAGGTTAGGTTAGGTTAGGTTAGGTTAGGTTAGGTTAGGTTAGGTTAGGTTAGGTTAGGTTAGGTTAGGTTAGGTTAGGTTAGGTTAGGTTAGGTTAGGTTAGGTTAGGTTAGGTTAGGTTAGGTTAGGTTAGGTTAGGTTAGGTTAGGTTAGGTTAGGTTAGGTTAGGTTAGGTTAGGTTAGGTTAGGTTAGGTTAGGTTAGGTTAGGTTAGGTTAGGTTAGGTTAGGTTAGGTTAGGTTAGGTTAGGTTAGGTTAGGTTAGGTTAGGTTAGGTTAGGTTAGGTTAGGTTAGGTTAGGTTAGGTTAGGTTAGGTTAGGTTAGGTTAGGTTAGGTTAGGTTAGGTTAGGTTAGGTTAGGTTAGGTTAGGTTAGGTTAGGTTAGGTTAGGTTAGGTTAGGTTAGGTTAGGTTAGGTTAGGTTAGGTTAGGTTAGGTTAGGTTAGGTTAGGTTAGGTTAGGTTAGGTTAGGTTAGGTTAGGTTAGGTTAGGTTAGGTTAGGTTAGGTTAGGTTAGGTTAGGTTAGGTTAGGTTAGGTTAGGTTAGGTTAGGTTAGGTTAGGTTAGGTTAGGTTAGGTTAGGTTAGGTTAGGTTAGGTTAGGTTAGGTTAGGTTAGGTTAGGTTAGGTTAGGTTAGGTTAGGTTAGGTTAGGTTAGGTTAGGTTAGGTTAGGTTAGGTTAGGTTAGGTTAGGTTAGGTTAGGTTAGGTTAGGTTAGGTTAGGTTAGGTTAGGTTAGGTTAGGTTAGGTTAGGTTAGGTTAGGTTAGGTTAGGTTAGGTTAGGTTAGGTTAGGTTAGGTTAGGTTAGGTTAGGTTAGGTTAGGTTAGGTTAGGTTAGGTTAGGTTAGGTTAGGTTAGGTTAGGTTAGGTTAGGTTAGGTTAGGTTAGGTTAGGTTAGGTTAGGTTAGGTTAGGTTAGGTTAGGTTAGGTTAGGTTAGGTTAGGTTAGGTTAGGTTAGGTTAGGTTAGGTTAGGTTAGGTTAGGTTAGGTTAGGTTAGGTTAGGTTAGGTTAGGTTAGGTTAGGTTAGGTTAGGTTAGGTTAGGTTAGGTTAGGTTAGGTTAGGTTAGGTTAGGTTAGGTTAGGTTAGGTTAGGTTAGGTTAGGTTAGGTTAGGTTAGGTTAGGTTAGGTTAGGTTAGGTTAGGTTAGGTTAGGTTAGGTTAGGTTAGGTTAGGTTAGGTTAGGTTAGGTTAGGTTAGGTTAGGTTAGGTTAGGTTAGGTTAGGTTAGGTTAGGTTAGGTTAGGTTAGGTTAGGTTAGGTTAGGTTAGGTTAGGTTAGGTTAGGTTAGGTTAGGTTAGGTTAGGTTAGGTTAGGTTAGGTTAGGTTAGGTTAGGTTAGGTTAGGTTAGGTTAGGTTAGGTTAGGTTAGGTTAGGTTAGGTTAGGTTAGGTTAGGTTAGGTTAGGTTAGGTTAGGTTAGGTTAGGTTAGGTTAGGTTAGGTTAGGTTAGGTTAGGTTAGGTTAGGTTAGGTTAGGTTAGGTTAGGTTAGGTTAGGTTAGGTTAGGTTAGGTTAGGTTAGGTTAGGTTAGGTTAGAGGTTAGGTTAGGTTAGGTTAGGTTAGGTTAGGTTAGGTTAGGTTAGGTTAGGTTAGGTTAGGTTAG
>OY292490.1:16152103-16177103 GCA_958496325.1 Nomophila noctuella | reverse complement strand
CGGTGAAGGACCGTGACATTCTCAAGGGGAGGCTGGATGGGGCCAAACATAAACTAAAACACGAAGAGCTCCACAACCAGGACCCCATGGTGATCCTCAGGGGCGTCGTAAACAACATCTCCGATGCCCGAACCGTGGAGGCCCTGAAGCACCAGAACCCGGAGATCTTTGGTGACCCCCACTCCACGGAACCGGATAGTTATCGCGTCATCTTTAAATACCGGAGGAAGGCGCGGAATCCGGTTCTATGTCACGTTGTCCTAAGGGTCGAACCGGTCATATACAACCGCATGATGGCGAAGGGCACGGTGTTTGTGGACATGCATCGTGTTAGGGTCGAGGACCAGACGCCGCTCGTGCAGTGCTCGATGTGTCTGGCGTACGGGCACGGCAGGCGCTTCTGCGTGAGCTACACAGCCAAGTGCACGCATTGTGGCGACAAGCACACGAGGGACAAGTGTCCCGACTGGCTGGCTGAAAAGCCGCCCAAGTGCTGCAACTGTGTAGCCGCCGGGCTGGAGCGCGGCCTTGAGCACAACGCCTACAGCATGGACTGCCCGACGCGGAAGAAGTGGGACAGACTGGCGAGGGCAAAAATTAGCTACCATTAAGCTGTTCCAATGCACAATATTGCTGTACAACATTGTTGCAGAGGAACCTGAGCATGCTTACCGAAAGGAGCCTGTGCAGCGCCACTCTGTCCGTCGTCCATCCACCCTGGACCTGCAACAAAAATAAAAAGTAACATTAGAGTAAAATTAATAAGTAAATAAATTAAATAGTAGGGCCAATAAGTTAATTAGTTTCTTGATAGCAACTAGTTGGCTTATAAATTTGATAAATAAAAGAAAAAATTTGAATGTTACATGTTAAGGGAATTAGAAATCTAGTAATATTAACTGTACTTTAGGAAATTAAAATTGTCGAAATTTAAAATGTTAGGAATTTCAAATAAAACTGAAACAATGAACTTTGGGAATTTAAAATAAATTGGAACTTAAAATGTTAGGAACTTAAAATTTATTAGTAAAATAAATGTATATTAAGATAAAATAATTAGATTTTTAAAATGTTAGGAATTTAAAATAAAACTGAAACAATGAACTTTGGGAATTTAAAATAAATTAGAACTTAAAATGTTAGGAACTTAAAATTTATTAGTGAAATAAATGTATATTTAGATATAAAATAATTAGATATTGAAAACGTTGGAATTTAAAATAAAAGTAAAATAAAAGAAATTTAGGAACTTAAAATAACTAGAAAGGCAAATATTAGAATTTTAAAATCTTGGTGAAACAATGGAACATAAGAAATTTTAATTAATTAGAAAGGAGAATATTAGAAACTTAAAATATAAGTACAAGAAAAAGAAATCATTAGAAAGTTAAAATTACGAGAAACTTAAAATAGAAAGAATTAAAACCTTTAGTATGTATAATGTTAAAAGTCCACAAATACACAGAACACAACCCAGTACAGATGAGAAGGACAGATGACGGAATGTACACATACATTTACATGATGACAAACTCAGCGATTTAATTCAGAAAGCTAGATAAATAGACCAGACAGATAAACTCAAACTGCCACTGCAATCCTTGAAAAATAACATCAGGGGAACAGAGCTGAATTAAAAAAAAAAAAAAAAAAAAAAAAAAAAAAACCTAACCTAACCTAACCTAACCTAACCTAACCTAACCTAACCTAACCTAACCTAACCTAACCTAACCTAACCTAACCTAACCTAACCTAACCTAACCTAACCTAACCTAACCTAACCTAACCTAACCTAACCTAACCTAACCTAACCTAACCTAACCTAACCTAACCTAACCTAACCTAACCTAACCTAACCTAACCTAACCTAACCTAACCTAACCTAACCTAACCTAACCTAACCTAACCTAACCTAACCTAACCTAACCTAACCTAACCTAACCTAACCTAACCTAACCTAACCTAACCTAACCTAACCTAACCTAACCTAACCTAACCTAACCTAACCTAACCTAACCTAACCTAACCTAACCTAACCTAACCTAACCTAACCTAACCTAACCTAACCTAACCTAACCTAACCTAACCTAACCTAACCTAACCTAACCTAACCTAACCTAACCTAACCTAACCTAACCTAACCTAACCTAACCTAACCTAACCTAACCTAACCTAACCTAACCTAACCTAACCTAACCTAACCTAACCTAACCTAACCTAACCTAACCTAACCTAACCTAACCTAACCTAACCTAACCTAACCTAACCTAACCTAACCTAACCTAACCTAACCTAACCTAACCTAACCTAACCTAACCTAACCTAACCTAACCTAACCTAACCTAACCTAACCTAACCTAACCTAACCTAACCTAACCTAACCTAACCTTTTTTTTTTTTTTTTTTTTTTTCGTTGGAGAATGCCTTGACGCACCATGACACCGCGGGACCAGCGTAGCCCGCGGCCGTGTGTGGGGCTCGAGCGTATGAAAAACTACGCCCCCTACCCACTAAACTCCAACGGTTTCCCCTTCGCTCGTGTGGGGACGGATCGCTGCCAGCCGCCGAGGGGCGGCTTATGTTCGACCCGTCCGCTGAGCGCCCCGGCCTGATGCGGTAGGCCGGGGGTGACGCCTCAGGAGGACCACCCGAGAAACTAGGTGGTCCTCAGACATGGCTCGGGTAACCTTGTGCAATGCGCGGGTTGGGGAGCTACCCCCCCGCGCGGGTTACCCTACACAGGCCTAGAGGGGACGCACGTGAGCGCGCCTCCTCCGGCCCGGCCGTCTACGTCGGAGCGGAGCGGAAGAAGGATCCTCCTCCCGCTCGCGCTCCCTTGCCTCCTTCTGCGAGATGACGAGTTCGCAGAAGGAGGCGGCCGCCTCCCACGCTCTACGACTGGCGACCATGGACTGAACCATGGCCGGCAGCGTGAGGTGTCCCCCGCCTAGCGCCGCGATTAGGTCGCGGCGCTCGTGTCGCCAGGCCGGGCACTCTTCGAGTGTGTGCTCGGCCGTATCGTCGGGAGCGCCGCAGTGGTGACACAGCGGCAGTAACTCCCGTCGGGCGACACGGTGCAGGTAGTGGCCGAAACAACCATGTCCGGTCAGTACCTGCACCAGGCGGTAGGTGAGGCGGCCGTGCCGGCGCTCCACCCATCCTCTCAACACCGGACGTATCGCTTCGATCGTCCGGTGGCCGGCACTCGGGGCTCGGAGAGCCTCCGCCCAAGCGGCTAGGGCCTCCTCCCTAGCCTGGGCACGACCCAGCGCCACCTCCTCCAAGCTGGGCCGCTCCCCTCGCAATCGCGCCGCGACCCGAATTCGATGCACGTGGGACAGAACCACGGCATCGAATTCCCACGGGGTGGTGCCTGCCAGAACGCAGGCGGCCCCGTGGCTGACCGTGCGATACGCTCGCACGGCCCGGGTCGCGATGACCCTCTGCGGTTGGCGCAAGAGGGCCTTGAGCGAGGGGGAGAGGCTC
The DNA here is from genome assembly GCA_958496325.1 of Nomophila noctuella. Classification (NCBI taxonomy): domain Eukaryota; kingdom Metazoa; phylum Arthropoda; class Insecta; order Lepidoptera; family Crambidae; genus Nomophila; species Nomophila noctuella. The sequence continues at coordinate 16,173,617 of OY292490.1, read as the reverse complement.
TCCGCCCACACAGGGGCTCCGTAGAGTGCCATCGACCTGACCACCATATGGTACAGGCGACGGCACTTCCACCCTGGTCCCCCCGTATTCGGGAGGACCCGTCCGAGGGCTGCCGCGGCGGCGCACAGCCTTGGAGCGAGGAGCTTAAAGTGCTCCTCGAAACTCCAGCGGGGGTCGAGTGTCAGGCCGAGGTACTTGAGGTGCGCCTCGACCGGGACGTCGACCCCCTCCACTCGGACGTGGAGCCCCTGCGGGATCCTGCGTCGTGGGGCGCGGAAAGGCATGGCCTTGGTCTTCTCCAAGGCCACGCGCAACCCCAACCTGCGGATACGCCGGACGACGGATGTTGTGTCGTCCGACGCGAGTTGGACCGCATCGTCCCAACTCCTCGCTCTCGCCGCGACAAGGGTGTCGTCCGCAAAGCAGATGACATCCGTGTCGGGCGAGAGGGATCCGCGCAGGACCCAGTCGTACCCCAGGTTCCAGAGGAGGGGACCGAGTACGGAACCCTGGGGTACGCCCGCCGCCATGGGCCACCGCTGGACGCGGCCCTCCGCATCCTCGTACAGGACTACCCGATTTCTCAGGTAGTCGCTGACGATGGCGCGGAGGTAGAGGGGCACCCGATGATATTCGAGCGCCGCCTCTATGCACTCGTAGGGGAGGCTATTGAAGGCGTTCGCGATGTCCAAAGACACCGCGACAACAACCTCCCCCCGTGCTGTGGCCGCCTCGGTCCATTGTTTTAGGCGGCCAACCGCGTCCATGGTGGACCTTCCGGTCCGGAAACCGAACTGGCACTCGGCCAGATTCGGTCCCGGACCCCCCAAGTGCTCCTGGATCCTGGAGGCGAGGATCTTTTCAAAGAACTTCCCCGCCTCGTCCAGGAGCACGATCGGCCGATAGCCGGACGGGCTGTCGGCGGGGCGGTTGCTCTTACGGAGCAAGACGAGCCGCCCCGCCTTCCACCTTGTCGGGAAGCGGTTCGCCGCGATGGCCGTGTCGAGCACCGCGCGAAACCGCTCCTCCAGGGGCCCCGTCGCAAGGGCCAGAACCTTCGACGGGACCCCGTCCGGCCCCGGCGCCTTCTTCTTGAGCCGGAGCCGGAACTTCCCGGCCTCGAACTCCTCGTCCGAGACCGGGGGCCCGTCATACCACGACGCCGGACTCCCCCCCGCAGATGACATTTCCGGGGGGGTGAAGGGTCCCGGATTGGGGAACAAAGCCTCCAGGACCCTTCCCAACAACGATGGCTCCATGGCGGAGGTGGGGGGAGCCGCGTCTGCGAACTTCCCCCGCACCGCGCGGTACGGCTGCCCCCAGGGGTCGCGTTCGAGTATGGCGAGGTACTCCTCCTCGGCGACCCCTTTGGCCCTGCTGATTTCTTTGCGCAGGGCCCTCTGCGTCTCTCGGAACGCCCGGCGGAGCTGCTCTTCCTCGCCGGGCGCCCGGCGCCTGCGCCTGCGACACCGCTGGAGGGCGGTGCGGGCGGCTAGGCTGGTGGCACGCAGGTCGGCTACTTCCTGCGTCCACCAGTACAACGCCTTCCTCCGGGGGTGCGGTTTTGACTTGGGCATGGCGGCCTGGCAGACGACTTTCATGTCGTCTGCAAAGAGCTCCGCCATGCCATCCGCATCCCCCACAACCTCGGCAGGTGGCTCCGCCCAGGATCTTACGATGGCCGCCTCTTTGGCGACCTCGGGGCGGAGCTGCGGGAGCGACCACCTCACGAATGCCGAGGGAGCTCCCGCCTCGGGGCCCAGTTGGACAGGGGCCCCGGGACCGACCGCGGAGATGCCGAACCGAATATAACGGTGGTCCGACAACGTCTCCGCGTCGGTCACCACCCGCCAGCCGCCGACTCTCGCCGCCAATGGGGAGGTGGCCAGGGTTACGTCGACGATTGACTCACCCTGCCACCTCACGCACGTAGGGGTGCTGCCCCTGTTCAGGACCTGCAGCCCCAGGCTTTCTGCCCAGGACAGCAGGTCCGCACCGGCCGGGGTGTTTGATGGGCACCCCCAGGCCGTATGCTTCGCGTTGAGGTCCCCCCCGAACAGAACCGGGAGGGGAGCCGCGCGCAGCACCACGCCTTCCACCGCACCCAGGAAGGACTCGAAGTCCGCCCGAGTGCGGTTTGGTGAAAAGTAGGCGGCCACCACCACGACGCCGCCCCACTTCACTGCAACGTAACCCTGGCCCCTTTCTCGCAGGACCAGGGGGGGTGCCGTGTTTGAGGCCACCCCTACTACCGCCGCCGTCCCGTCCGCAGAGCCAAACCACCGGGGTGAAGCCGGGATATGGTGAGGCTCTGCGACGAGGGCTAGGTCCGCCCCCCACTCCGCCATTGTCTGCAGTAGAAGATCCTGCGACGCGGCGGAGTGGTTTACGTTGCCTTGTACTATTTCCCCGATGGACCTTCTATTCATTGGCGGTTTCCATCGGGGTTTCCTCCTGTGGTGCGGCGGCGGCGGCGGCGACGGTGGTCGACGACGACGACGGCGCAGGGCTCAATGCGGGTGCGGCGCGGCCCTTTACGGGCGGCGACGCGCAGTTAGGGCCCGCCATTCTGTGGGCCGAAGCGAGGCCCCTGTCGGCGCACACGGCGCACTTGAATGGCGCCGTGCACGTCTTGCCCTGATGCCCCTCTTTGCCGCAGCGGTAGCATAGGCCACTGCGGTCCTTTTTGGAGGGGCAGAGCGCCGCCGTGTGCCCTTTTTCCAGGCACCGGTGACAACGCATCGGCCGCTGCTCCAGTGCCCGCACAGAGGCGGAGCACCAACCGACCGTGAGGCGACCCTCTGCGATTTTTGGGATCGCCTCCACAGGGCAGGAGACCACGACGGAGCCCATTCGCATGGACCCCGCGGCAATGGCTCCTACCCTGAAACTGTCGGGGCTGCACCCGGCTTTGGCTGCCAGGGCCCCCTTCAATTCCTCCGCCGACACTGAATCGTCCAAGCCGGAGACCCTGACGTCTCCGGTCTTGGTCGGGCGGCGGACGATCGCCTCCTCACCCAACACCTCGCCAATTTTGGCGGCGAGGAGGTCGGCCTGGGAGGCGGTGGCCTCCTTGGGAAGTTCCATCACGCAGGCCCCCGTCATGGACCTGCGGAACTTCCCTGGGCCGATGCCAATCTCAGAGAGACTGACACCGGCCTTGGCTTTGGAGAGGGCCTGCTGATACGTGGCCCCCTTCTCCACCGCCTCTGGCTTCAAAGTTAGTACCACCGCCAGCGTTTTCGGTGGCTTCGGTACTTTTGGCCCCGATTTCTTCTTGGGGGCGGGTGAGGGCTTTTTTCCCTTCTTCCCCCCCTTCTTCTTATTGTTGACGACGGTCCATCCCTCTTCAGACTGGGATTGGACCGCCGCCGGTGGTGCGGCTGTTCCCGGTTGGGGGGCCGCTTTCGCCTTCTTGGCCGCCTTCTTGGGCTGCGCCTTCTTCGGCAGGTTCGCTGCCGGGATGAGTGTGGTGTTGGGAGGAGCACCTTCGCTCCCTCCTGCCGACGGCTTTTTGCCGCCGGCCACCGTGGCCCAGGATGGAGCGGCCGTAGAGGGGCCGGGCGCCGGCTGCGGCTTAGCCTTGGGCGGGGCAGAACCCGCCTTTTTAGCCGTCGCCGCGAGAGGTGGTCGCGCACCGGCGCCCGGAGGCAACGCCTGACCCTCGATGCGGGCGGCAATCATGTTGCCGCAGGTCTCCACAATGGACCTGCGGAACTCGTCGAGTAGGCCCCTCAGCGACGTGGCTTCGGGGACCTCTACTTCAGCCGTTGTTGGCTGGACCGGAACAGGGGCAGGGGAGTTCCGCTGCGAGAACTCCCTGCTGTAGGCGCGGACCTCCGACTTGAGGTCCTCGATCTCCTGCCTCAGGTTTCGGTTGGCCGCCTCGAGGCGCCGGATCTTTTCGCTCTCCGTACCGGAAAATACGATGTCCAGCGCCTCTTTTAGCCAGGCGGCACAATCTTTTAACTCCTTCACATAGGTCCCTTTTAGGTTACCAGCCGTGGCGGCGAGACGGAACACCCTCGCCACCCTCTGGCCTGCCAGGGCCTTTATCTCGCCGGACGTAACTTCGTCCGGCCTTCGGGGGTCCAATGGGACGTCGGCGGCGGTGTCTTTATCCGCCGCTGCCTTCTTGGCCGCTCTCTTTGTAGCGGCTCTCTCCAGCTGAGCCAGCTCCTCCGCTGCCTCCATCTCTCTTAGAGTGGCCGCTGCGCGGGAAAACCCAGCAGCATGACCCGGGGTTGGTGCTTTGCCCCGCCTAGCTGTTGACACCTTGGGTGTCGGTATTGCCACCTCGGCATCTGACTCCTCTCCAATATCCTCCCAGAATTTAGAGGGTGGTCTCTTACGAGAACCACCCCCACAAGAGGACACGTCCATGATAGAGGTCGCAGGGGTGAGCATTGGGGTGCCCACTTCCCGCGCCTCTTCGTCCTCAATCCGCGTTAACACAACCGACGCGGGTCGGCACATCGCCTCAAGCGACACGCCATCAATCTCCGACTCCGAACCACAGGGGCCCGAAGCCACCAAGTCAACATCAACCAAATCACGAGCAACAGAGTCCGTTGCACAAGCCAAATTGTCGTCAGGCGAGGCACCCTGGGAAGGGCGACACTCGCCTGGAGGATCCACCGGAAGGTCCGAGGTGCCCTGCAAAGGGCGCCCCGAACGCAAAGAACGCATCGAAGACATTTCAGACATACACAGAAAAGATATACCCCACTTCACACACACGGATTCGGTCACCTGGCTGCCACTGCGTTACCGTGGTCAGCTCAGGGTCCAGGGCGGACGACGAGGACGTACCGTGTGCGCTGCGAAAAAGCACTGAAAGCACCAAGAAAAACACTCAATCGCATGTGGGGCCCGCCCCAACCTAACCTAACCTAACCTAACCTAACCTAACCTAACCTAACCTAACCTAACCTAACCTAACCTAACCTAACCTAACCTAACCTAACCTAACCTAACCTAACCTAACCTAACCTAACCTAACCTAACCCAGAGTCCGCGGCCAGCCCTAGCCGCGAGAGGCACGAAAAACGCAAGCTCCGTGCTAAAAAATTCGCCGAAGTGGCATCTTTAACGTTACAAGACTGTGAAATACGTCATTCGAATCGCGCTGTGACAGCCTATGTGGGCAAAGAAAAATTTTTCAAATCGGAAGTGATTTTGTGAAAAAGTGCGAAAAATAACCTCATTTTAGAGGTTATTTTAGTGGAAAAACCGTGATAACTCTGGTTTTAAAACGACGACCTACGAATTTTCAATTGTGAAAATGTGTGGATTAGTGATCCCTTCAGTTTGACGCCACTCCGGGATTTTTCCCGTGGGAATTCCGGGAGCTACAAATTAATTTGTGTTAAACACACGTGACACGAGGTCCCTGGATACTAAGTTATCCGGGAATTGGACATCGTAGCGGCCGGGAGGACGACGGGAGCAGCCGGGAGCCGTTTTCGCCTTGAGCCGGACACTGGTACTTTTCAAGATATTGACTCTTTTAGCTTAGAAAAACTTTTAGTGCACCTAGATCTAGAAACAGATCTATGACCTAGACATTTTAGTACTTATAAAAATAGTTTTAGACACTCTCTATCCACCCCCCAAATTTCGGATTTTTCCCGTGCGTAGATTTTTAGTTATTAATTTTACAAAATTAGCCAAAAATCGGAAAAGGGTGAAATACACCCCTAAAAAATCTGAAAAAATTGGGGTGCTTAGAGTAGCTGTAAATAAGTAGATTTAGATAATAAAAAGTGTTATTTTGTGTATTTTAGATTTTTAAGAGGAAAATTAGTACCTGACACAACCCCTGCCAAATTTTTGTCGGCAAAATTTAAATAGAAGGGGGTGTTTTTAAATGTTGATTTATATTGCACAGGGTGCAGCATCTCTCTGCCTATAATAATCAATTGTCAGAACCCACGCGCATTGAAACCCGCAATAGTTATTGAACTTTTCCTGAGGTAGGGTACGCATGACCTAATTTAGCATTCCAGGGGGAAAACTTAATAACTCCCTCGTTATTATAGTTAAAATTAAGGGGACTTTAGCGCAACGTAGGGCTCGGTCAATACGACCTATCTTAACAATTTTCAGGAGGAATTTTGAAAACGGGACGCTTCAGGAGCAAGGACAAGAATAAACTTAAAAAGTTTTCCGCGGATTCTACCTTGCTCCTGAAAAACCGCCTGAAAGTTGTTAAATTTTGAGGAAAATTTATTTTTCGAAAAAGAAATTGGAACTTAGGTAACCGGACTACAAAATTAGCTTTAGATCTGAATTTTAGGTTTTATAACAAAAAAGTTATTAAAGGATAAAAAACGTAAACAAAGAAAAATTCTTTCAAATTTGTGATTAAAATTTAGCACTTTTATTAGCCGTAACTTTGTCAAAAATAGGAATTTATTAAAAAATTTTAACGTAGAGGTCATTTATTTTTTGAGACCTATCAGCACAAATTTTTCCAGATTTTTTAGATTAAAATTGGGGGGGGTCAATTTTGGAACCAAATTACGCAAAGTCCAGACTGGAAAATTTTTTCAAAAATTCATAACTCCGGTAATATTAGGCCAATTTCGACGCGGTTTTCGCCATTGTTAGAGTCTTTGAGAGACCTAACAAATTTGTAGAGACGACTTCGCTCTACATAGAGCAGGTAGGAAGATAGAGTTCGGGGGCATAAAAAACTATTGGAACAGAACGGGAAAAAATTGGCCCCGCGATATAGTGCTCCTCGTTGACAACTGACTCTAGGTAGAGAACGCCGATCAGATTGGAGCTCTACCAAAATCAGCTGACTACGCGAACAGATAGAGGAGCTTAAGCCGAGACAAACGAGCCCTCGCACGACCCTCTGCGACCAATAGTCCCGGAGATATTCGACATCAAAGTTACGGCCGCCATCTTGGTCCGCCATTTTGTTTTTACAAACTCGGCCGTAACTTTTGATAGAAAAGGCGTAGGAAATTCCGGTTTTCTTTGTTATAGGTCCCGTAGGACCCCCTACACGAGTGCCCCGGAAAATTCCGGAAAACTCTAGGTCGGAAAATTTTGTAGAGTCGCTACGTAGAGTTATAGTACTTAGCAGGGGTACCAGGAAGCAAAAAACCGTGCTCCGATAGGACAAAAATTGACGGAGTTGTGAATTTCCAAAGATTACGGCGGCCATATTGGACGCCATCTTGGAAATTTTCAACCCGACATATCTCGGCTCCTATTCGTCGTAGAGCGGCGATCTTGGTGTCCAGTTGAAAGGCTCGTCAAGCCCTGGCGATTGAAGAAGGTGTGGAGACTCTACATAGAGCCAATATAGAGTTAGGAACTCTACATAGGGAAAAATTTTTTCTTTTTCGTGGAACCCCTAGAAGACCCTACGGCACGTATACTAGGTACTTTGGAACGCCGCTAGCACTGCAAGGAACGTAAATAAAAGGTACTTACCTTACTTACCTAGACATCAGACACCGCAGTTTCTCGCAGACCGTAGACCGAAGACCAGTAGACCGCGGACATCAGGCCGCAAACACGAAGACCGTAGACCGAAGACCGGAACAGGACCTGCAACAAAAGAAATAGATTAGAGTTATATTAGACAACTAGAATATAGAATACTAGCAATAGGACAAGTATATACACTTTTAAAACTTATACAAACTTAGGAATAGGACGATTATTCCGCTTTATTGAGCGGAATAACTAGAGTAGGATTTTATTTTATTTATATAGTGACGGGCAGCTCACCCCTAACCAACATGACTTTAACACACACGCCTCAGAAGGCAAAAAACGTGACCCCGCAGAAGTCACCGACTGGCGGGCCAGCTATGAATAGGACCTTCGCCGTGGACGGGACAAAGAGGGCGGGCACCTCTACATCGGTCAAAACAAACGTCCGGCGAATTAGTGGGGAGATTGAGGAGCGCATTGCCGAACCGAGGCCTTGTACCTCAAGGGCACACCAGCATGCCCCAGTGCCGGAGAGGACAGTACCGGCCCTTGCGCAGAAAAAACAGAAGACTGCTGCCGCAGCAACATCCCGAAGACCATCCGCGGAGACCACCATCGGCACTTCGCCGACACCTTCGATGCCACCGATTCACGAGACCGATGACGCAGCGACTCAAGCCCAGAAGTGGCTGAAACACGCAAGAGTTTTACTGGGTGAATCGGGAAACATCAAGCGTGAAATAAAAGTCGGGATCACCCTTGCGTTGGATAACCTCTCCATCTTGGTGAGAGAGGCTAACGTTCTGGCTGACCCGCACACTATTTCCAGGGACAACGCTGAAAAGGAAGCAGAAAAGGGAAGGGAAGAGGTAAAGGAGAAGGAAAGTGACAGAGGAAAGCCGGCTGAGGAAGAGGGGAGAGAAATGTTGAGAATGCTCAAGGAGCAAGGGGACAAAATAGATAGGACTTACAAGGAGATGATCTTGCTGAAGGACACTATTGTCAACCAACAGTCACAATTGACGTACGCGACCGTGGCAGCAGCACCAGTTAAGGACCAGACCAATTTTAGAACCGGATTACATTCGGTTGTAATCAGTTCGAAAAATGACCAGGAGACGGGGGATGAGGTGATGGAGAAGGTGCGCAAGGCGGTGAACGCGAGAGACGGATGGGTGACAGTGGAGCGTGTCCGCAAGGTCAAAGATCGGAAGGTAGTAGTGGGGTGCAGAACTCTGGAGGAGCGTAACAAAATCAAGGAGCGGTTGAAAGGCGCAGCGGACCACCTTAGCATAGAGGATGTCAAGAACCAGGATCCTCTTGTGGTGATAAAGGATGTCCTGAGGCATCACACGAACGAGGAAGTCTTGACATGCCTCCGGAACCAAAACAAAGACATCTTCCGAGCAGTATCAGAGCATGATAATAGAGTTGAAGTCCGTTATCGGAGAAATGCTCGAAACCCGCACAATAATCATGTTGTTTTAAAGGTCTCGCCTACTATTTACAACAATCTGTTGAACAGGGGGCACGTCCACATTGACCTGCAGAAGGTGAGGGTTGACGACCAGAGTCCGCTTATCCAGTGCTCCATGTGCCTGGGCTATGGGCATGGAAGGCGGTTCTGTAAGGAAACCGAACCGAAATGTAGTCACTGTGGAGGTGCCCACTTGAAGGACAAGTGTGCAGAACGGATGGCAGGAGCGGCACCTGAGTGCTGCAATTGTGTCGCAGCAAATAATGATAGTAGGGATCACAGTGCGTTTAGCACGCAATGCCAAGTGAGGAGACGATGGGAGGCATTAGCGCGTGCAAAGGTTCAATACTGCTAAGGTGGTTCCAAACCGCACACGGGCAGGCAACCCCACCAGCGGATACGCAGTAGCCCAAGCCAACCTCCAAAGAAAGGAGTTGGCTACGACCGAACTCATGGTGGAGGCCAGCGTACGCAAATTGGCGTTCGCGCTGGTCCAGGAGCCGTATGTGGGAGGGGCGCGAAGGATGAAGGATTACCGTGGGGCGAGAGTCTACCAGTGCGCGGAAGTAGGAGATGGGACGGTGAAGGCGGCGATAGTGGTCTTTGATCACGACCTCGACGTCACACTGTGCCCGAAACTCACGACCAACAACATTGTTGTAGTGAGGATCCGAACCAGCGCCTGGGAAATCGCGGCGGTGTCCTTCTACTTTGAGCCAGACCAACCACTGGGGCCATACCTGGAACAGCTGAGGGAGGTCATTAGAGAAATGGGCCCCAGAAAACTGTTGATAGGTGGCGACAGTAATGCGAAGAGCACCTGGTGGGGAAGCACCATAGAAGACCGCAGGGGCGTAGAGATGTCCGGGACCCTGGAGGAGTCAGGCATGCAGGTACTGAACATAGGAGATACGCCCACGTTTGACACCATTAGAGGTACGAGGGCGTACACAAGCCACGTCGACATCACGGCTTGTACCGACGACTTGTTGGAGCTTATCGAGAACTGGAGGGTAGACCTAGGCGTCGTAAGCTCCGACCACAACACCATTCTCTTCGATGTCAGAGTACTTAAATCAAAAGGAATGAGAGTCCAAAGAACCACCCGACTGTACAATACTAGAAAAGCTGACTGGGACCTCTTCAAAGAAAAAATGGTGCAACTTAAGAGCGTCAATAATTTAAGTACTGCGGCGATACAGGAGATAATGACCAAAGAGGGCTTAGAAGAAGCCGTAGTTAACCTGACGAAAACCATGACGCAGGCTTGCAGAGAGGCCATTCCACGAAAGAAGACCACGGAGACGATCCGAGTTCCCTGGTGGAGTGAGGACCTCGCTAAGCTGAAAAAAGAGATGGTCACGTATCGCCGCCGAATAAAGAACGCTGCGCCGCATCGAAGAGAAAAAGTCGTCGAAGAGTACCTGCAAAAGAAAGAGAACTATGAGTGCCAAGCCAAGAATGCCCGTATAGTCAGCTGGAAAGAGTTCTGCGAGAAGCAGGACAGAGAAGGGGTATGGGAGGGGATTTATAGAGTAATAAAGAGGACCGCCAAGAGACAGGAAGACTTGACCCTAATAACCAAGGAAGGAAAACATCTGAATCCCAAAGAATCAGCAGACCTGCTAGCCGAGACATTCTACCCTAGGGACTTAACAAGCACTGATAGCACCCTACACCGCCGTATCAGGGAAGCGGCAGAGCAGGTGAATGAAAGGCGGGATGGTGAACATCACGACCCTGCATTCACCTTGCTGGAGCTAAAGACCGCGCTTAAGAGCTTCAACGCCAAGAAGGCACCAGGAGCGGATGGCTTCACGGCTGACATCTGCAGTAGAGCCTTGACCCTCGACTTGGAAGACTCCCTTGCCTTATTCAACAAGTGCCTACAGATAGGACACTTCCCGGACATCTGGAAGGAGGCCACAGTAGTGGTTCTTAGAAAGCCAGGCAAGGCGACGTATACAACACCCAAGGCATACAGACCAATCGGTCTGCTGCCGGTACTGGGCAAGGTTCTGGAGAAGCTGCTGGTGGCTCGAATCAAGTTTCATCTTGTTCCCCGGATCAGTACTCGCCAGTTTGGCTTCATGCCCCAGCGTAGCACTGAGGACGCCCTCTATAGTCTGATACACCATATCAAGGGTAAGATGGAGCTGAAGAAGCTGGTAACCCTAGTGTCATTGGATATAGAGGGGGCCTTCGATAGCGCTTGGTGGCCGGCTATGAGGGTCCGACTGGCTGAGGAAAAGTGCCCGGTAAACTTGAGGAGGCTACTAGACAGTTATCTCAGCTGCAGAAAAGTCACAGTTAGGTATGCTGGGGAAGAGAGCACGCGAAGCACCAACCAAGGATGCGTGCAAGGGTCAATAGGCGGTCCAATTCTCTGGAACCTGCTTCTCGACCCACTGTTGCGGGAGTTGGAGGAGAGGGGGGATCGGTGTCAGGCATTTGCCGACGACGTCGTGTTAATCTTCGACGGTGAAACAGCTTTGGAGGTTGAACTGCAGGCGAATGCTGCACTTGAACATGTTCAGAAGTGGGGAGAGCGGAACAAGCTCCGCTTCGCGCCACACAAGACTTGCGCGGTAGTTTTCACTAGAAAACTTAAATACGACACGCCACGTTTGAACATGGGAGGGATAAGCATAGAAATGTCGGATAGAGTCAAAATTTTAGGGGTCACTATTGACCATAGGTTGACCTTCAACGAACACGTAGGCCTGCAGTGTAGGAAAGCGTTAGACATTTACAAACAGATTTCCAAGGCAGCGAAGATCAGTTGGGGCCTCAGCCCAGAAATAATTAGGACTATTTACGTCGCGGCAGTAGAGCCGATTATTACCTACGCGGCAGCAGCGTGGGCACCAGCAGCCAAGAAGAAAGGAATTCAAAAGCGTCTCAACACGGTGCAGCGAGGATTCGCCCAGAAGCTCTGCAAGGCCTATCGCACAGTCTCTCTAAACTCGGCACTGGTACTTGCGGGAATACTGCCTCTCGACCTCAAGATACAGGAAGCAGCCGCTCTGTATGAGGCGAAGAGAGGGTCATTGCCGGAAGTACTAGGAGACAGAGAGACCGATAGTGTGGTAAACTTTGTAGAAGCTCCTCACCCCGCTGAGCATATGGACCTGGAGTTCACTTGCCTGGTCAACCAGGAACTGGTGGACCAGAACAACGTGCAGACGGTGCGAATATTCACCGACGGCAGCAAGATTGAGGGAAAGGTCGGAGCCGCGCTCTCCATTTGGAACAGCGAGGCCGAGATCCAGACCCTCAAACTTAGCCTGTCCGCGTACTGCACGGTGTACCAAGCTGAGCTCCTGGCCATATGCAAAGCGACGGGTGTAATCCTGAAAAGGAGGGAGACGAGTTATGGTGTCTATAGCGACTCGATGGCAGCCTTGCAAACGGTCGTAAACCATAGCTCTCTCCATCCTCTCGCCGTGCAAGCCAGACGGAACTTGCGTGAGGCCTTCATCACGAATAAGGATGTCTCCCTATTCTGGATCAAGGCCCACGCAGGGCTCCCGGGCAATGAGCGCGCTGACGAATTAGCTAAGCTGGCGGCCCAGGCTTCCAAGAGGAAGCCCGACTACGACAGGTGCCCGATATCGTTCGTCAAGAGGACTCTACGTGGTCTTTCCATGGAGGTCTTTGACGAACGATACCGAACATCTGAAACAGCGTCCATAACAAAGTTATTTTTACCGGACATAGTGAAGGCGTATCGCCTTGTTAAAAAGTTGCGTCCGGCTGGACTGATGACCCAGGTGCTCACTGGGCATGGCGGATTCTCCCAGTACTTGAACCGCTTCAAGTTAAGGGAGAGTCCGGCATGCGCCTGTGATGATGTCACGGAGGAGACCGTCCCCCACCTTTTAGTAGATTGCCCAATCAATAGTATACAGAGATACGAGCTAGAGAACAAATTAGGAATTAAAGTTGAACGTGATAAACTGAGCGAACTCCTAGTTAGTAAAGATACCTCAGAAATGTTTGTCAACTATTGCGAGTCAGTGTGCAAGGCAGCTAATAAAAGAAATAAGGATGAGCAACCAATTGCTTAAAAATTTAATTTTGATTAAATTCGCTAAGCAATTACTTATGTATTAATTGTAATAAATAGACTAAATGTAAGCAATAGAGGATAAGTTTGTAAAATAAATGTAAGAAAACTAGCCTGTAAGAAAGTGTAAAGTGTTAGAAAAATAAGAAGGACAATTATAAAGACTCTCCTAGATATAAGAAAGACTGTTTTAATAATAAGAAAAAATGTATGTAGATATAAGAGAATGTATGAACAGATAAAGAAAAACGTGTTGTTAGAAATAAGAAATAGATATAAGAATAGATCTGTAATAAGCTGTATTAAATTAAGAAAGAAAATGTAGAGCATATGAGAATAAAGTAAATTAGGCAATAAAGATTAGCGTAGGAACCAGCTACTTTACGGATAGGAGCATAGGTTAGAGTAGAGAAATACAGAAGTTGCATAAGAAAGTACCCCTTGAAATAAAAACAATCCCTGAATAAGAATATCAGGGGACAGAGCTGCGACAAAAAAAAAAAAAAAAAAAAAAAAAAAAAAAACCTAACCTAACCTAACCTAACCTAACCTAACCTAACCTAACCTAACCTAACCTAACCTAACCTAACCTAACCTAACCTAACCTAACCTAACCTAACCTAACCTAACCTAACCTAACCTAACCTAACCTAACCTAACCTAACCTAACCTAACCTAACCTAACCTAACCTAACCTAACCTAACCTAACCTAACCTAACCTAACCTAACCTAACCTAACCTAACCTAACCTAACCTAACCTAACCTAACCTAACCTAACCTAACCTAACCTAACCTAACCTAACCTAACCTAACCTAACCTAACCTAACCTAACCTAACCTAACCTAACCTAACCTAACCTAACCTAACCTAACCTAACCTAACCTAACCTAACCTAACCTAACCTAACCTAACCTAACCTAACCTAACCTAACCTAACCTAACCTAACCTAACCTAACCTAACCTAACCTAACCTAACCTAACCTAACCCCTTAGCAACAAAACTAAAGTACGTATAGAAGACCTAAAGTGCTACTTTTTAGTTGCAAAATACCTATCTAGACACGCCTGTGGCGTTATTATCCCGGATTTACCCCTATTTCACGCGTTTTTAGCGATTTTTGAGTATTTAGAACTTGTAATTATTTCACGTAAATATTGTACTATAACTTTGTCAAAAACCGTTCGATTTTCAAAATTCTTTCACTCAATTTGTATTAGCTAGGCCACGGAACACTCATTACGTAATTTTCACCGCGTTCCGTCGCATATTTCTTCAGATTTTTCACATTTTGTCGCATTTTTGTCATTTTTCATACTAAAATATCACTTTTTCCGCTATACTGAAAAATTTTCTTAGATCATCACATTTGTTTTTAGCACCATTAGACAGTACTCAACGAGACCTTTATTTTGATACCCCGTTTGTCGCATAATTCTTCAAAATTTTTACATTTTTCTCGTTTTTCATTTTCAAAAATCAGTTTTTTCCGTCTACTCAAAAATTTTCTTTGAACATCAAGCGTGATTTTACCACCATTCGACAGGGCGCAACGAGACCTTTCATTAGACACCTCGTTTATATACCTACGCCAACCCGAAATTGAGAAACTTGTCGAAATTCATATTTTTAGTACCGACCGAGGTTACCTAAGCCCATACAAAACGACGAAATATTCCTTAGCAACAAAACTAAAGTACGTATAGAAGACCTAAAGTGCTACTTTTTAGTTGCAAAATACCTATCTAGACACGCCTGTGGCGTTATTATCCCGGATTTACCCCTATTTCACGCGTTTTTAGCGATTTTTGAGTATTTAGAACTTGTAATTATTTCACGTAAATATTGTACTATAACTTTGTCAAAAACCGTTCGATTTTCAAAATTCTTTCACTCAATTTGTATTAGCTAGGCCACGGAACACTCATTACGTAATTTTCACCGCGTTCCGTCGCATATTTCTTCAGATTTTTCACATTTTGTCGCATTTTTGTCATTTTTCATACTAAAATATCACTTTTTCCGCTATACTGAAAAATTTTCTTAGATCATCACATTTGTTTTTAGCACCATTAGACAGTACTCAACGAGACCTTTATTTTGATACCCCGTTTGTCGCATAATTCTTCAAAATTTTTACATTTTTCTCGTTTTTCATTTTCAAAAATCAGTTTTTTCCGTCTACTCAAAAATTTTCTTTGAACATCAAGCGTGATTTTACCACCATTCGACAGGGCGCAACGAGACCTTTCATTAGACACCTCGTTTATATACCTACGCCAACCCGAAATTGAAAAAATCGCCCGCCCACCCCCCCATATTTCATTGGCCAGGTAGACTCGGTCGAACGAGCGAAAATAAATTTTTCTATTTTTGCTTTTCTGAGTTGCGTATCGTATTCGGCCATGTACCACGTACCTAGAACACCACCTAGAGGCAACTCCCCGTCCCCCCTTGCGTCGCAGTCGGCAAATACAGTGAAAATGGTGCATACACCGCCGAGGGGCAACTCTCCGGCCCCAGTTCTTCAAACCAGGACTGTCACCAAGCAGACCAAGGCCACCACCACCAAGGCCAAGGCTGCCACCACCACCACCACCACATCTACCACTACAACGACCGCCACCGCTGCCACAAAAAGGGCACCACGGACCAATAGGGCCGCGTCAGACTCCTCTGGAGCGTCAGTCACCTCTCCTATGTCGCAGGCCTTCGATGAAGTCCTGTACGAGGCCTCACAACGTTGTGACACATTCTTTGTTTCACTGATGGACAGCTCGCCGCCCAACATCTTACCTGTAGCACCTGCTGCGGCCGCGGCATCCGTTCAAACCGCCGCACCCGCTGCTCTCGCAGTGCCCGCCGCACCTGCTGCACCCGCCGCCGCCGCCGCACCCATCGCGCCCGCCGCGCCCGCCGCACCCGCCGCGCCCGCCGCACCCGCCGCACCCGCCGCACCCGCTGCACCCGCTGCAGCCGCTGCTCCCGCTGCACCTGAAAAGGAAAAATGCAGTAGATTACAGGAGGCGAAAAACTGTCTAGTGAAAGCAAAGACACAACTCAATCAGTCGCGAAACACCAAGACTGAAATAAAGAACGAGGTGTTCAACGCCGTCGATAGGCTTTACCAACTTGTGAAGGAGGCAGAAAGTGAGAAAAATAAAATACAGGAAGGAAACTACTGTTGCAATAAAGGACAAAAACCAACAAACACATCAACCACCAAACAGAAAAATACACAAGAAACAACACAAATAAATACATCACACTTGGAGAAAATTATAGAAGAGCATACTAAGATGTTAAAGGATAGTAACGAAAAAATTGAAACACTCAAAAAATCTTTGGAGAAAACGCAGGACGTAGTCTCAAACACCCGCATGTCTTACGCTAACGCAGTATCGGGCAACAGGGCAGCTTATCAGCCGGAGCGCGCCGCACTCCACTCGGTAGTGATCTCGTCCAAAAGTGACCAAGACACTGGTGAACAAGTGTTGGAGAGGGTTCGCCAAGCTGTCAAGGCCACGGATGGATGGATCACTGTCGACAGGGTCCGCAAGGCGAAGGACAGGAAGGTGATCCTGAGCTGCAAGTCCAAAGAAGACTCCAAACGTGTGCAGCAAAAACTAGCAATGTCCGAAAGAAACTTGAATGTAGAAGAGATGCGGAACAGAGATCCTCTGGTAGCGCTTAAGGGAGTGATGCAGGTCCTCAAAGACGACGAGATCCTCCAGGCGCTACGCAAACAAAACGAGGACCTGTTCTGCAACCTCAACAAAACCGACGATAGGATAGAAATTAAATATCGCAGAAAACTAAGAAATCCCCATGTGTGCCAGGTCGTCATGCGTGTTTCTCCGGCGCTCTATAATAGGATGCTTGACAAAGAGGAGGTCTACATTGATCTCCTCCGAGTCAAAGTTTTCGACCAGTCGCCATTGGTGCAGTGCTCACTGTGCCTTGGCTACGGTCACGGTCGCCGCTTTTGTAAAGAGTCGCAGGAGAAATGCAGTCACTGCGCAGGCAATCACATGAGCTCCCAGTGTAACAAC
Source organism: Nomophila noctuella (assembly GCA_958496325.1). Taxonomy (NCBI): domain Eukaryota; kingdom Metazoa; phylum Arthropoda; class Insecta; order Lepidoptera; family Crambidae; genus Nomophila; species Nomophila noctuella. The sequence continues at coordinate 16,156,559 of OY292490.1, read as the reverse complement.
CGGCTCACCGGCATCCCACCCAAGTGCTGCAACTGTATGGAAGCAAAGCTGGAGTCACACGACCACAGCGCATTCAGCAACGACTGCTCCATACGCCGCAAGTGGGATGCATTGGCTCGAGCGAAGATAGCGTATTGCTAAGGTTGTGCCACGGGTAAATTCTGCAGGCACACCAACTCATACACCCGTATACACAATCGCCCAAGCCAACCTGCAACGTAAAGAGCTAGCAACATCAGAGCTCATCCTCGAAGCCAGCAAGAGGAAAATTGCAATCTCCCTACTACAAGAGCCATATGTAGGGAGCATTCGCAGAATGAGGAACTACCGCGGCACCCGCATCTTCCAGTGCACCAGTCCTGGAGAAGGGACTGTAAAAGCGGCTATCGTAATCCACGATGTCGATTTGGACGTTATACAGTACCCGGAACTCACCAGCAACAACATCGTCGTGGTGGGAATCCGCACTGAAGCCTGGGAGGTAGCAGTAGTCTCCTTTTACTTCGAGCCAGATACACCTATCGAACCGTATCTGGATAAATTGCAGGAGATCAGGGACACCTTGGGCGAAAACAAGATTATTTTCGGGGGTGACTCCAACGCAAAGAGTACATGGTGGGGAAGTGGCCAAATAGATCACAGAGGTGACGCACTCTCCGGCACAATCGAAGACCTCCGCCTCCATGTGCTCAATGTAGGAGACACCCCAACCTTCTACACCATCCGAGGAGATAGGGAGTATTCCAGCTTCGTCGACATCACATGCTGCACAGAAAATGCAATGGCATTTATAGAAGACTGGCACGTAGACACAGGAGTGACGAGTTCAGACCATAACACGATAATCTTCAAGTTATCTCTCACTAAAAGTAAAGGTTTAGATATAAGTAGAACTACTAGAATATATAATAATAAAAAAGCAGATTGGGAAGCATTTATAGAACAAATTAATACTGGAAACATCGAAAACAATTTAAATAAAGAAGCAATTAGCAACATAACAAATAAAATAGACTTAGAGAAAGCAATAATTAAATACATTAACAATATAACAGAAGCATGCCAAAAGAGCATTCCCAAACTTAAAAGTAAAAATACTAAAATAAAATTACCTTGGTGGAACGATGAACTCGACGCCCTGAAGAAAGAAGTCGCCACGAAGAAACGCCGCATCCGATGTGCTGCTCCGATCCGCCGACCCGCCGTCGTCGCCGAGTACCTGAAACAGAAAGAAGAATATGAGTTGAAAGTCAAAAACGCTCAAACATCTAGCTGGAAAGATTTTTGCACCAGACAGGAAAAGGAAGGCGTGTGGGACGGTATATACCGGATAATAAGACGCACAAATAAGAGAGAAGAAGACCTTCCTCTCACTAAAGACGGTGTAACGCTTGATTCAACCGGGTCAGCCGAACTCTTAGCCTCAACATTTTATCCACCTGACAACGTCGAATCCGACTCTTACGAACACCTGAGGATGAGAGAAGAGGCTGAAACGGTTAACTCGACGCAAAATGAGGAAAACTTCGATCCACCCTTCACCTTGCTGGAACTGGAGACTGCGGTAAGCAGCTTCAACCCCAAAAAGGCGCCGGGAAGTGATGGATTCACAGCAGATATTTGTAAATACGCTATTGGGCAAGGCCCGGAAATCTTCCTGGCCTTGGCAAATAAATGTCTGGAATTGGCACACTTCCCCACGCATTGGAAGGAGGCCACGGTAATAGTGATTCGGAAACCAGGAAAGGAGGATTACAGTACACCTAAATCCTACAGACCTATTGGCCTCCTACCAGTGCTGGGGAAGATTCTAGAGAAATTGTTAATAACAAGGATCAAATGGCATCTGGTACCCAAAATAAGCCATCAGCAGTTCGGATTTATGCCTCAGCGTAGCACGGAAGACGCCCTCTATAATCTCATGCAATTTATCAACAGCAAATTAGCACAAAAGAAAATGATCACAGTTATCTCGCTGGATATAGAGGGCGCTTTCGATAATGCGTGGTGGCCAGCGATCCGTCTGCGACTGGCTGAGGAAAAGTGCCCAATAAACCTAAGAAGACTTATGGACAGTTATTTAACTGACCGTAAAATCAAAATTAAATATATGGGTGCTGAAACATCGAGGAATACCAACAAAGGCTGCATACAAGGCTCCATTGGGGGTCCCATCCTGTGGAACCTTCTACTGGACCCTCTCATTAAAACACTGAATGACGAGGGCCACTTCTGTCAAGCATTCGCGGACGATGTGGTCCTCGCATTTGAGGGTAACGTGGCGCAACAAATCGAAGACAAAGGGAACGCAGCACTCGCCCTTGTGAGGCGGTGGGGCATCAGACACAAACTCAACTTCGCGGCACATAAGACCTTTGCCATGACTATTACCAAAAAGTTAAAGTTTGATGCTCCAGTGCTGCACATGGGTGGGGTTGCTATCCCGACAACTGAAAATATTAAACTGCTAGGTATCCATATCGACAATAAATTGACGTTTAATAAACATGTGTCGGAAACTTGTAAAAAGGCACTAAATGTGTACAGGCTCCTGGCAAAGGCTGCAAAGTCGAGCTGGGGCCTAAACTCAGACGTAATACGGGTAATCTACACTGCTGCGGTTGAACCAATAGTGCTGTATGGTGCTAGTGTATGGGCAACCGCAGCAGAAAAATTAGGAACCAAAAAACAACTAGACACAGTCCAAAGGGGATTCGCACAAAAGCTCTGCAAGTCCTACAGGACGGTCTCACTCAACTCCGCACTGGCGCTCTCCGGGATATTACCTCTCGACCTAAGGATCGCAGAGGCCGCCCAGCTATATACGGCCAAGAGAGGTTTATCCCGGGACCTGATGCGGGGTCGCGAGATTGAGCGGCCTGTGGGATTTGCCGAGCTTCCCCACCCAGCTAGTACAATAAACATCACTTTCAAACATATTGTAAATCAACAAGAACTGACAGACAGTAAAAACCACGACATATACATATTCACGGATGGAAGTAAAATCGAGGACAGGGTGGGTGCCGCACTGTCCATTTGGGATGGAGAAGGGGAAACTAAGACAGTAAAACTGTCTCTCCCAGCCTATAGCACGGTGTACCAAGCTGAATTGCTTGCGTTACACCGTGCTATCCGAGTGGCTGCCATCTCAAAGGCCAGGACGGTCGGCATTTACTCGGACTCCAGAGCGGCGCTTGAGACCTTGGCCAACCCCTGGGCTCCTCATCCACTCGCGGTCGAGTCCCGTTCATCCCTAGCAGCTATAACATCCCACAAGGCCATCCAATTCTATTGGATTAAAGCACACGCCGGGTTGCTAGGGAACGAGCGGGCGGACGAGCTCGCCAAGGAGGCGGCGTTGAGGTCCAAGCGTCAACACGATTACGACATGTGCCCATTGTCATATGTGAAAAGTTTGATAAGAGGCCAAACCATTGAAAAATGGAACTCTCGGTACACAAACGCAACAACCGGCGAAGTGACAAAACTGTTTTTAAGAAATGTTTACGACGCCTTCAGCCTCCTAAAGAATGTTCAACCAAATAACATTTTGACTCAAATTATGACTGGCCACGGGGGATTCAGTCAATACCTCCACAGGTTTAAACTCAAAGATAGCCCATCGTGCATCTGCGACCCTGTGGAGGAGGAGACGATCCCCCACATATTAATCGACTGCCCAGTCTTCTCCTCTGAGCGTCAACGCTTGGAGGAGGAGCTGCGCATTAACATAACAAAGTCGAATATCCCGGATTTGACAATGGACAAAGCCACACAAAAGAAGTTCCTGGACTACTGTGCTCGAATAGTGAGCGCAGTAGTTTCCAGGAACAAAACTAACTAAAAACAGTACTGTTTTACAAGATGTTCTGTTATGTATTTAGTATATTTAAATAATTAGTATAAGTATGTACATAATTAATATAGATGTCGCACAAACGAGTAAATAACACTAGATTAAGTTAGAATGCATAAGTATAGATTAAGATATAGTGTTTAAGTGTCTTTAAATTTAATAATGATAAAAAAAAAAAAAAAAAAAAAAAAAAAAAAAAAAAAAAAAAAAAAAAAAAAAAAAAAAAAAAAAAAAAAAAAAATTGTTTAAGTTAGAAAAATAAAATTAACAGTACAGATACTTCAATAATTGTAATTGTAAATAACTATACACTAAGTTACAAAATAAATAAACTAAAGATATAAATGGATAGCAATAAATCATGAAGCACTACGGTTAAAAACTAGACTAATTGTAAATTTCTACTTGTAATAAATACATATTGTTGTAAATATATAGTGTATAAAGAATAGACTAAGAAAAATTAAACTTGTAAATAAAATTAAGAAGAAACTCAAATGCTTCACAAATAATTGTAAATATATTGATTAAAACTAACCCACTAATTTTAAAATTATACAATTCAAAATATGCACGCAAAAAATGTTCGTAACGTAA